>CAAKHC010002314.1:9573-67079 GCA_901007825.1 Macroramphosus scolopax
GCAGAACTACAGGAAGGTCTGTGAGCCAGCGATTGCTCACTGACCGATGGTCATACTGTGAGTCTTCAACTTCATCTACCCTGTTCTGCTATTCTCTGTCTGTGCTGTGAACTGTAGCTACACCTTTCATCTCACTAACTGGCCATTTCGTCCCGGAGTATCTTGTGCTCGACATGCGAATGGGATTTGCCTGAAGTAGTACACTGGACATTGGAATAAAAACTGGAACAATGTAACCGATTGGACATGTGCTTTACCGTGTCCTGGTGAAATATTTGTTGTATTATCCACTGACTGCTGTTCGATACGGTGTAGAGAAATACCTTTTAGGACATTGTTGTGAGGCAGATAAAAAAAAGCTGGCAAGCAGACCGGACTCTCTGAGGCATAACAGCAGACAAGTCGAGTGGTACCTGATCTGTCAACTGCCACTTTTATCTGTCACGTAGGTGTTCACAGAAGAATGCATGTTGGTGAACACAGTTAAGGAAAAGCGTTTTAAGAGAAGGTTGAGAGAAGTGGCCAAAGTGGTCGGAGAAAGAAGAGATCCACTTTAACAACAAAGGAAGAAAAAGCTGGAAAGAAAGCCGAAAGGAACTCTTCCCTAAAGAGGTGCAGAGCCCGGCGATGGACCGTGTATGCTAGTAAAGGAGGGTTTCAGTGAAGTCGATGACTGTCAATTGAAGGTGATGTTTTTGCTTCGTCTTGAGAACCTGTCTTCCAGGAACCGTGCAACAGCACATGCAATGTCAATCAGTCCAACGGTGAAGATTTTTCCCAGACAAGTGGCCAAGTAGTTGGTTCAGTTGGGTTGTCAGGCGTCTCTTTCTCAAGCAGAAGCTGCAGCCTGAAATTTACATGGATGCTATTTGCCAGTTTAGCGTAAACTTGAAAGGTAAATTGTTGCTAGCAATAAACCCAATGATGTTGCACAGAAATGTAATGATATGATATGAATGTACAGGATGTGTTATGGATTTAGTTTGGTGTGTCTGCACCAATTGCCAGTGTAACGTGGTTAACTGATTCATCTCTGTTGCACGGAAACCAGCTCAGCAACAGGATGTGAGAAACCATGACAGGAGCCTTTTGGTGCAGATGACTACATTAGCAATCAAATGGAGGCTTGCTCTTTGTAGTAAAAGCCCTGGCGCCTCTCTGAACCTTTCTAATACTATAAATATCATGAATGTACATCTTGATTTTTCACTTTCTGTCTGGCCAAAAGGGCCTTTTGAATCTCTGTAATCTGTTATGTGTAAGACATACATACAGTGTTCAATACTGTAATGAAGACGGCAGCATTTTGAGATGGGAAAACAATTACAATCTGCTGTATTATGTAATTATTCTAAACTTGAGTTTTGCTTCCTTGCACAAAACACCTTTTTATTTCCTTTTGCATGGTTCACATTGTTTTTCTGTGTGTGCCTTTAGGGGAAGTTTGTCAAGAATATTTCCCTATAGATTTACAGTTTCTGAAGGTACATTTATATGTCTGACATATTTTTTTCACTTGTAAATGTTTAAATTATACGGTGATAATTTGTATTCATGTGCCACTTAACAGTCTTTTTTCAGATTGATACTAAGAAATCTATTTTATACTGTTCTATCAGGAAATAATTTGTGGTTGCTAAAGTGTCCTATTAGAAAACGGCATAGCACAAGGTATTGTATGGTACACAGGCAAGGTTAGCATTTTGTCAATCTAATAATTGTATAATGCTGTGGGGGGATGTTTTGTTGCATTTCTAAATGTTTTGTTGCTCACAGAAAGTCTGTAGATTTTCAATTAGCTTTAAACTGGCCTTTAATATGGTTAAAAACTGTCTTCCTTACTTTATCTAAATGGTGAGCATAATTAGCAATATTAACTTATTCACCAATTCCTGCTGACAAGTTCCTTGTTTGCTTCAAAAAAAGCAAAATTCAATCCATGGCTGCTTGTGCCATTCTAGATTTGAAAATAATAAAAATACATTGAGTGACAAGAATTTTTCACTAACTCTTTGTTTTTTGCATCTCTTCAGTTAGGGATTTGAATTTATAAATATGGTTATTCAGTTTGAAAAACAATGGAATAATCCTTTACCAGAAAGGTAACCTGCACTAGGCCAGAACAATATGGCCTTAGGGGTGTTCTGGCGCCCCCTGTAGTCCTGCTTCACAACTTCACTAACTCCCACAAACTCCAAGGGCCGCACGTTAAACGTTAATGGAGAAGGCGCACTCCAGGCTGCTGCACAGGTGAGACAATTAAAGCGAACGAAACAAAGAAATAACTTGACAAAAACTTCATAATCAATACAATACAGAATGGGTACATCTGGGTGTTTTACATCAGCTGTATCCAGCATTTAGTTGTTGCTTAAACAGACCTAACGCAGTTTAACATCAGCCGTCAATCACCAAGCTAATGTTAGCTCAGAGACGTTAGCCTCGCACAACAGGTGTAATCTCGGAGTCTGTCCACCCATCTAATTACGCAAAGATAAGGGAAACTGGTGCGAATATTTTGATAACCACCGTAATGTCTAATCTTAAAGTTAAATTTAAGTCCTCCAACTTATAAGATATGACTCTCAATCATAATTTAAGGACACCACAGGTATATGTTTAAATATCAGCTTTAATTGTGTTTATTTCATTTATAATCATGGTACATTCTGAACCTGTATCTCGTCCTACTCTTCCTCTATCTCAGTCAACAGCCGTTTAGCAAGTGCATTGAAAATTTATTTCGGCAAATTAAACTATTTTATAGCTATTTGAATTGTATGGAAGGAAATTGATGTTGGGTTTTAGTTTTAGTACATTTAGCTATATTTTCCGTCTTCCGAGGGGTATATTAGATTTGTTAGGATTTTATCAGTTTGACAAATTTAATCCAATTTGTAGACTACAACATAATTTATAGGACCAATGAATCAACTACTTCTTTTTCCACATGCAAGATCAGTGGAACAATGAAATGTGATCTTTTAAGATAGGTTCGCTAACATTATTCAAGTTGCCTTTGTTTATTCTGTGCACTTAAATCAGACTGTACTTATAGGTAACAAGATGCCCCAAACCTTTATGAACTTCGATGGTAGAAGAAGAGAAACTCGTCACAACATCTGTGGAGCTGATGGTCTGATGGTCCGTCAGATCCGAGATTTGGTTATTGGAGCTATTCACTGCCCAGCCGGTACTACTAGAACCAGTGAGAACACACAAGCTTCCACAGCGAGTGTTACCCGACCACAATTAATGGTTAATGGTTATGTTTATTTAAACCATTGGTATAAGGGAAAGAATACAAAACCAGTGCCTGCAAAGACATGCAGGGAACATGGAAGGAAAGTTTCAGCTCTTTCTGATGCTTCAGCACCTGGCAGGGTCGGCCATGGAAACACTCCAGGTGGTGTCTTGCTAAATGCAGCCTCCAGTCGTGACATTGTTGTTTCGCCCATTTCTGACCAAATGACACCAAAGTCCGGCCTCTCTGCTGCAGAGAAGAACAAGAGATTCTGGAGATTTAGAAATAAGAAGAGGTGTGTCACCTTCCTTACATTTTCTTATTTATTATTTTTCCTTTAATAAGTCCTCACTCCTGTCTGCAAATTACCTAATTTTTTTGTAGGCTCATTTAATTTGGGGTTCAATTTAGAAGGGAATATTGACAGCCTGAATTTCTATTTTTGTGCAATTTAAAATAGATAGATATTGATCTACACTTTAACTTGTATAGACACACTGACTTGGCCTTTCCTGTGAACCCTGCACTCCCACTGCTGCCGTCACAAACGGAAGAAGACTGGGAAAAGGAGATCCATGAGGCCACCCTCGCCAAACGGGAAATGTGTACTAGCGTTCAACCCTATGGTAAACAAAAAGATACAATCTGAATCCCTCTATAACACTGTATTGGTAGAATATTTAACAATACCAATCTCACAACATTATGCAAATATTTCCGTGTTTAGTGTACATGTTTGTATTTCTTACAGTTGCATAAGTGTACGTCCACATATTTTATGGTGTGGACACAGTTCATGTCAACAAAAACATTTTACCTGTACTTTGTGCCTCTTCCAGGTCCAGAAGATGTAATTTATTTTGGTTTGGCAGATTTGACACTCAAGCAAAAGGAGACGGTTGTCCTGCAAATGGGAGCCAATTACATCCCATCCGTACACCACCCGCACCCCGTCCCGTTTCCCTGCTTCAGGTCGAGCACTGAGCCGGGCCAGTTTGCAGATGCTGACTAGTAAGTTAGATATAGTGTTCAGTGTTGCACCAAAATTCACTGAGGAGTTCTCCCGTGAATCTAGTTAACCTTTGCAAAAACTTCATGTTCATAAGTCAAAGATTGTAGGGCGTAGTCTAGGTTGAGGTCATGTTTTTTATTGTATGTTAAATACATTTTTCTGTATGTTTTATAATGTGATGCATGTATATCATGCCTCTGTGATAAAATCATTGATTGTAGTTAGGTTTTAGTATTCTACTGTTTTAGGAACAGTTCAACATTTTTTTTTTTCAAGTAATAGATTTTTCATCTAAAGGTCTGTTTGTGCTTTAGATTGTCTGCAATGGGAACTTTGTTTTCGGAAATGAGTTATTCTCAAGGGATGTGAGATCAATTATTGTTTGTACATTTCACATGTTCACAACAAGAACACAAAGCAACTCAACCTTTGTTTTATGGTTTGGTTATGTAAATTTCAAGTCTGACTGTTCAGACTGTCATTTTTAGTCTTACAACCACAATAAATTTTCTGAAAGTCAAACCTTGCATGTTTATCTAAAGCAGTCACTACTCCAGTCAAAATAAGGGTTGCTTGTGTAGCGGGGCAGTCAATGAAGAGTAACCCCACCTCTGTTCTACCAAGTTAACCAACCGTCTGCTCGTATTGCTGCCCATTTTAAAAATCCTAGTCTGTTGAAACTATTACACTGTTTTCCCACTAGATGGCACAGTTAGCGTAACATTTTCCTCTGAGTTATTTCCACACACCTACGGGAGTTGACTGAGTTCATTCCCAAGGACTTGGAAGACATATGTATTTACTTGCATACCATTGGACCTTTTTTCTCCCTGGAGTTTCACTCCGAAAGCACCTAAAGATGTTGTTGCAGGCAACTGATACTGGGCTCATTAATGTTTTTAACAATATTACAGTTTTCATGTCCACCGACACCATTTCAATAATAGATTGAGATCATAATCTCTGGTGAAATCCACAGCAGCGCGCTCTGATTAGACTGCAGTTTAATTTCATGTAGCTCCAGGGTTTGTTTCTCAAACAAAAGTCTGTAGAATCATCAAACCCATCACAATCTAAGAGATGAGGTAACATCCGTGAGAGTCTTATTGTTCATGTTTATGGCAAATGTGTCAGGAAGAGTAGTGAGTTAACTTGATTAATAAGTCAGTTTCATTATTAATAGGTTTCAGACAGTTGAGATCTCCTCAGCATCTCTGCGTGGGTTTCCTCAAAGTGCAGCTGTTGCCCCCCTGCAGTTTGAAGACATGCCGGTTTGAAAACTATAAATTACTTTGTGAATGTGCAACTTTTCTTCATATACACATGTGATACACTATCAAGACTTTACTCTGCCAACTTTCCAATGCATGCTGTGATAGCCTGCAGTTGTTTCTCCCTTCAGCAGGCTAAGTGGTTTAGAAACTGGATGAATTGAACCCTTTTTTTAATCTGTGTTTGTCTATTTGAAGTTTCCAGGAAGCTGGCTCATACCACAGTGAATGCCACTGTTAGTTTACATGACTGATGATCTTTCTTATTTGACCTAAAGCAAAAAACATCCACTACAAAGCAGTTGTTTGTTTGGTCTCAGACAGTGTAATAAATATTCATTAGCATAAAAAGCTCTCTCAAATGTAAGAGCAGGGTATTTGTCACCATGAGGTCAAATTCAGTAAGTGCTTCTGTGAGTGGCTACGTGACATTGTCACACATCCTAGTGACTTTTGTTGTTTAGCAATTACTGTAATTCCCTAAAACCTTTCCTGTGTCCTCATTTCAAGCGCTTTCAATATAATATCAATCTTTGCCTGAAGTCCATATGTTATTAATTCTCAAAATTTACTAAACTAGCATAATTTTAAAAATGTCTCAGACATTACTAGATATTACTAGAGTGACATTTGCACTTGTGCAGGTAAGTTTGCTGTTGTATTCCTAACAATACCGTCTTGAGTTGACTGCAGCAAATCAACTCCAGGCCTTTGGCACTACATATCACAGATGTGAGTCACCGGTAGTTATGTCATCTGGTACTGGTATGACCAGCCATGTAGTGTTCAGCATCTCTATTGATCTGGCAAACATAATGGTTTGTTAGCCTGGCACAGGAGGAAACAGGAAGGAGGGATGTGGTCAGCTCAGCGTCCTGCAGTTAAGCATAGCAAGCGCTTTGCGGTAGAGGATAGGCATTCATCACAGTTATTGTAACCCTGCTTTCCTCAATCAGTAATAATGATATCTATGTGGCCGCTGCAAATAGAGGTCCAGTAGAAGGTAACTTCAGTGATAAGTCTGGTGATAGCTACTAAATATGTTCTCATCGTAAATACTACCTCCTCTTCTTCCTGGTTGGGAAATAAAGCTTGGAAAATTCAACGCCATTCATCCCATGTGAATGTTGGAGACGATGCCTTTTTAGTTTCTTTAACAAGATATTGTTCACGGGGAGAAGTTGTTTGTCCCACGCCCAGCTCCCCGACCTGCAGGACCAGGTGCTGGATTCAGACGAGCCTCTTCTCTGGAACCTTCCCTTGGTAGGACCTGTCAGGGGTTTGGCCACTGCTGGTATATCTTCCAATTGTTTATAAGCCTCGCTACCACAGAAGCAGAATACTAGATGTATATAAATCCATTTAAAAGAGAAACTCAGACAGTTCCTGGATCCTTTGTTGTCTGTAACACAGCTGCTCTATTAACAATACATTTTTTGTTTTCCGTTGCTTAAAATAGTCCCCAATAAATGCGCCATTTATTTCAGTTCATTCTCTTGAGTGTCCATCTGGTGCAGTCTGGAGATCATAATTTAATTTTGTCCTATATTTTATGACGTAATACTTTCAAACCTAATTCCCGTCAGCCTCTGCTGTACTTTGTGTTTGAGTTAATTGTCAGATATTAGCAACTCATCTGAATCTTAATGAGAGTGTTTTACTTTAACAATGAAAATGACCAAAATGTATTATCATACAACAAATGTAACAAAATATGGCATAAAATTTTTTATTTTTGTTGTTTTGGTGAAGGGATGTATTCGGTCACCTTCTGGCTGAACGACCACCAGAGGAACAGCATGTAATGTTTAGTGTATCAATAGGACGCCGTTTCCCTTCCTCCTTCAAATGACCTCCCACAGCGTGTGACGAACTGTACACTCAGTTCAGCTCTCTGTTTGTCCTCTGTGACTCACTTACAGTCTTGTTTTTCATCTCTCCTCAATGTGTCTGGTCATTCTCAGAGCCGTGTCTTGATTGATTTTGTAACAGTATGTTGGCAAGTACGGGAGGATGCCTGTAGGTAGCAGTCCACAGCCAGAGCTCACCAGAAGGAGAACATAAATAAATTGTCTGTTTTAGGGGAGAGGGGATTGTGTAATCTGCAGTCCACCAGCGAAAATTGGTAAAAGATGGAAACTAAAAGCTTCTTGGAAAATGTGCCTCAGTCAGGCCTGATCCATGCCAGTGTTGTTTAACACAGATATTAAATTTAACGACTCCTTGGCAACAAAACATTCTGGCGGCTACAATTTTTTAACTTTATTGAAAATGTAGATAGTATTTAATGGCTTGTTGTAGGCTGTGAGGATGGGATCTATTCGATTACTCTTCGGTTTTGAAAAGCCATTGCATCAATAAAGAAAATGCTTTATGGCGTCCTTTCATTGTGACTTGACCCAGAAGGAAGACAGCCAGAGTGTAGCAATCTGGGTGACAGATCGCAGACTGGAAATCTGTAATCTCTAGACATGGGAGGCCGAGGGCTCCAAGTAAAGGTTGCAAGCCCTTATGATGATACACAGTTTCTTCACTCTGTAATAAATCAAAAAACGTCTTGCAAAGCTCTGACAGTCCCTCTTGGCCTTAACCCAGAGACGGATTTTTGGTGTTTATATCTTAAACTTTGGGGACTGTAATTATATGATTTCGTTTTGGGTACATTGTTGTGAGAGCAACCCTTGCCACATCTGGTGACCAGAGGAAGGGCAACAGATCTTGGTGAGTCAGAATGTTTGGAATCAGGAGGAATTTGTCTGGACTGAAATCTTCACCTTATGGGGAAATTGGAGCACAGCGCCACAAGCCCGGGTCTGATGGGAGTGTTACTGTAATGCTGTTCTAGGACATTCTTGCTGTAACATGACTGCTTTATTTAGAGAGCATGTGGGGAAATACATATGTTTTAACAGACATTTCAGCTGACCTTAAGCAACACATTAACACAACACAACCGGCTTATGAACTAATTAAGGAACGCTTGTGTCATCTGCAAATGTTTTAACATAACACCAACACTTATATTACCAGATAGTATTGGCAGACAAATAGGAAAGTGACTGACAGAGCCAGAATATATTTCCAGGCTACGCTGGATGCTTAAGAATGAAATACTTGATAAAGACCTTTTTTTAATGGATTGTTTGCCTCCTTTTGGCACAAAAGTTAAAGCTTGTTTTACACTGCAAGAGATTAGTTTCTGTCCTGTTTGGGGGTTTTTGTATTCTTGTCATGAACTGCAACACTGGAGGACCACTTAAATTTGGCTCCTGTTCCTCTGCAGGATCTTCATATTGGATAATAAGCAGACTGCTTCTATAATTTAGGGGAGGGCAATATGACCAAAATATTCCATCACATCTTTTGTAATTGTATGTCACGGTAATGGCATATATCACATGATATCACGGATCACCTAAGTACATTCAGTCTATTCTTAATGGGATTTCTTTCAGGGTCTTGAACTAACTGAAAGTTCATCCTCAGTTTTTTGACCAACTGTTACCAGGCTCATTGATGTTTTTAACAATATTACAGTTTGTCCACAGACACCATTTCGATGATAGATTGAGGTCATAATCTCTGGTGAAATTCCATAGCAGAAAACTTTATTTAAATATAAGATTCTCAGTTAAATTTTGAATTGAGGTGACCTTTACCTGCTGTACTGCATTCTTCCACATGGCCCATATTGCAGTTTCTAGGTTATTCGTCAAAGCATTGGGCTCAACACAGCGGTTAAAGGGTTATTTGTATCAGTGCAGGCTGCATTTAATGCCTGCAGTACCACGCCAGGCCCAGACAGTGGCGGTGTTTATCAGCCATATGGCCATTGACCCTGTGGCCTGTTGGGATGCTGAGCTCGTAGCTTGGCTGGCTGAGTGCTGACCTGTGACGACCTCCTTGTCTGGCTGCTTTACCTACCTGTCTGCCTCCTACCTGCCAGCTTGCATCTCTTTTTCTACCTGTTTGGACGTCTCTCACTTGACAGCCTTTCTATCTTCTTGTCTGGCTGCCTCAGTACTGCCTCCCTGCACATCTGCTGTCTAGTTAATTTTTTTTGCCTTTTCTCCGCCCCATTAGTCGTGCAGCAGTAGCTGCCAGGCTGTCACTCTCCTCCTCAGTGGTCGTCTTTTGTCTGTCGGTCCGCCTGGATGCCAGCTTGGCTGTCTAGCTCCCTGTCCTAGGGACGTCTGGGTAGGTGCAGGATAACAAGCACCCCGCAGACCACTCGCATACGAGAACATGGAGGGAGGGTGAGGGGGATAGGCAGATGAAAGAGATAAATGGATAAAAGACGGAGAAAAGTAATAGGGTGGGAAAAAATACAATAAGAGTGTGGAGAGAAAGAGCAGGAGATAGAGGAGAAATTAACGCATGGAGATAGAAATGTATTGGAGAGGAGCAGAGGGAGACGGCAAAGGGAGGAGAAAGCAGATGGATAGGTGGGAGAGCAGAGTGGAGTGAGTGCAAGACAGAGTGAGACGAGTGATGGGGAGACAGAAAGACGAGACATACTGCTTATTGCTTATCAGTCTGAGGAGCGGAGCTGGGACTCAATAGGGACTAGACATGCACAAAAACACACAATGAGAGTCTGAAACACACTGTCTCTCCTTCACCTTCTCGTACACACATTAAACAACACAACAACACAGGGCGTCCTCTCGTGTCTGACTCCTATCTCTCCGCGCATAGTCTTTGTGATTACATCTGCATCAAAATAATAGATCAGACGCTCGAGTGTAAAATGCAAAATGCACAACTCTTTTGTATTATTCAACACTACCACTGTATTCAACCCATTAGGCATTTTGGGCTCGTAGTCTGTGTATCTGCCTTACACTCTGGTTTGCTCTGACCCCTCGTATATCGTTCCATTACTGTGCAGAACCTTGGAGAGAAATGATTATAGGCGCAGCCCTCCGGTACAGCCGCGTACCAGTCTAGTCTGTGACTGTCTTGTTAACCCCATTACAAATGAAACCCTTAAGCAATTAATTGATCCTGTGTCGATGTGTTAGATGCAATGAATCGGCTCTGCCATATTCAGCTCCTATTCCACTGTCTTTTCATCCAGTGCAGTTATTGCTCGTTGCATTAACCAACATGTTATTTGCTGAGCCTGTTATTGTATGTGTGTGTTTGCGTATGGCGTGCACGTGCATGTAAGAACCTGGACGAAAGAGCCGGTCGGGATGGATTTTCCATGAGCCTTCTTCTGCCTCTGATCGGCTGGGCAGAGCCTTAAGTCCTCATTCTCCACATTGCTCTGTGGAGCGATAAGGAGTTGTAGCTAGCTAGCATTCAACTCCCACGCCCATTCCTACAAACACACACACTCTGCACACCATACATCACCCAGGAATCTGCCCTTTTAGAGATGAATTACATTCACTTTCCTGTCTCTGTCTGCCGCTCCCTCGCTCTGTCTCACACACGTGTACAATATACAAACTGAACAGGCCAATACAAGTCCAAGGCTCTTCAGCCCTCCTGCCGTCCATTCAGAAAAAAAGCATGACCCTTTTTATAAACTCTTTCGTCCCATGAATGTCTCGGCTCATGTGTTGTCTTTCCATGCCTTTTGTAGCTGTGGTCAGTGCAGCCATCTTTGCAGCTGCATCCAGAGTCCTAGCTAACTTTCCGTAGGGGAAAGCCCATCAGACAGCACATAACAAAGGAATGTGACCTGACTGTCACAGCTGATAGAGATATCTGTGGCCTTCTGTGTTCATTTGCACCTAAGCAGTAGCTGGTGGGGATTTCAGCTGCTTCCGTCTATAGAACAGTATCAAGTAATTGTATGTGGCTGTTTGGTTGCACCTTTCATTGACACGTCGAGTCCTACATGGCAATACGTCTTCAGTAAAGCTGCAATCAATAACAGAAACAGTTGTTTTTTTTACGAGTCATTTCTTTCAGGCAGGCAAGTAGAACAGAATACTAATGTAGAGATGAAACTTCAGACTTGATTGATAGGAAATTAATTAGCAACTTTTGCTAATCAATCATCCAGCCGCTCAGTGAGAGTGTAGGCCTCTCCACTCTGTTTATACCATTGTAAACCAGATGTCCTTATTTTTTGTTGGACAAAACAAGACATTTAAAGACGTTTATGAAGCCACAAGGTAGCAAGTGATTTAAAGAAATCAGCAGATCGATTAATTGATTGTGTTGTTTACCGCAATGGTTTGCTGCTTCCATATGCAGCCACATGTTTAATTTGTTTTGTTTCAGTGGTTTGATCCCATGATGAGTCATAGCAGAGTGCTACTGAGCTGATTACTGGAAAAGTAATTATATTGTGTGATTTACTGAGCAGTTTCCTCACATGGTGTTTACTATATGCGAGTATTATCAAGCAAAATCATTCATTATGAATAAATCACTTCACAGCACAAACACACACTTATTGACCCGGACAGCTTATGTCATAATCCCTGTCAAAAGACCTCTCTTGCCACGATGCATTTGATGTGATACAGAGCTGTCTGCCATTGAAAATCTGTGACAGCCTGGGCTGAAAAGTAGGCATCTGGTGGAACGGCACCTCTGTGCTCGTGGCGATGTAACCTGGCACCAGCTGCAGAGAGATGGCAGCATAGCAGGCAGACAAACAGAGGGAGCGGGCACTGTATCCAGGACGAGCAAGGTCGCCAGCAGGTTGATTGAGTGCTTTTTGGTGTGGATGACCTCCTTCGCTTCCCCTCAGTGGCAAAAGAGAGAGGAGAAAGTAAGGAGGATGGAGGAGGGAGGTGTGCACCGCTGCTGTCTGTCCCACTTTCTCTCACCCCTCTTTCTTTGATTCTCCATCTCTTTCCCCGTTGTCACAGACATGTTCTGTATTCCCATACACATATATTTACACAGTACACTATGTCCAAGACTAATAATTCAACCCACATTCTCACATACAGTGGACTTGTTCAGTGTCTAGACACCCCATACGAACACCTTGGACCTCAGCCATGTTTATTATATATCATCAATGTAACTCAATTCATTAAAGTCTGCTTTAAATTAATCTGTGGTTTTCTTTTTGCCTCAGCCTTTTATTCAGCGCTACCTTCCTCTTTTGAAAAGGTCGTATTATTCTACATTAGCCCAGCCGTATTAGCCATGCACCACCGATCACACTTAATCACTGAGACTGTCCAGCTGGTTAGTGTATTTCAAGCAGGTGAACCAGTGAAATGTAACAGTAAAGCTTTAAACCTGACTATCATGTGCAAATTTGAAAATTACAGCAAAGCTAATCTATGGAGGAAAGAGGGACAGAAGGTTTAGAGGAGTACTTATTAGTATCTATAGCTCATTGACTTTCGTGTCAGTGGGCTAAAATTACCTCCTGCGAGTTGCGATTAGCTTAGCACAAAAAGTGAAAGCTGTCCAAAGGTAATAAAATACACCAGCACCTCTAAAAATGGGGTTAACAGCTGGACTATGGCTGCGATCGTTTCGCCTAGTAAAGTTTATTTATATATATAAATTATAGGTATATATATATTGCTGTTTAATACACATTGAAAAACTATGTACTTCATTCTGGTAACTTAACAAAAAAAACATTGATGTGCTTTTACAGGGCCGAAGTTGTCGCTAACTGCAAGTTTCACTTCAAACTTAGGCAAGACACAAGAAGCTGGTTTGGGTCTTGTGGAATTGAAGCATTTATTTACCCAGAAATAACTGAAAATGTGCACATACAGGTGTGTGTATGGTGGGGGCATGACTTATTGACACTTAGCAGCTTTATTTCAGGGCCGCAGCAGGAATGATTCAGGAAAAGTAGCTACCGCACTACTTGTGACTGAGATAAGGGATTCAGAAAACATTGGTGCTACCTGGCTGAAAATTCACTGACGGCAACTCTGTATTACAAGCAGACTGAATACTTACAGTATATACTATAGTATACAGCACCAACTGTCTCCTGTAGTATGTAAGACGCAACAATCTAAGTCATGTAGTTTGAACTTGGTTCACGCTAACCATCTCCTGGCTTTGTATATATTGTATTGGGAGAAGAGAGGCACTCGTCTTCTCATCTAACTCCGTTCAATGAAACAATAACACACATCTGAACAAATGGCAAAAATGTTCCAGTAACTGCAGCCTTTGTTGAAGGTGCTTGTTTGTATTATTCCTTCTTCTTCTGTCCCTTTTCTTCAACTGTTTGCTCTCGCTGCTATTGCCTGTCTCTCACCCCACGAATCTCTCTTAGCCTTTCTCCAGTCTCTCTACCTTCAGGCCTTGGAACAAGTCTTTAAACTCCCACTCGAACACTCCTTGTTGGCCTCCATTGTTGTGCAAGTTTATTTAGCTTCTCTGATCTCCGAACACACAACCTCACATTGCCATTCAGTTGCCAGTCAGTGTGTTCCATCGTCTGCTGAATTTGAGGAACATTTCTCGCCCCTTCTCCCCTCTCACACATACAGTAACACCTACCTCTAGGCTGGGTTTTTAGTGCTACGAAAGGGATAGATACTTTGTTGGGAATCTAGCCTTCCGGATGTTTCTAACAGGTGCCCTTATACACCCTGTATCTATGTCTGCTGAGATATGTGGTATGGATGTGTGTCCATGTGGGTGTGTATATTTGTGTGTGTTGGCAGTGACTCCTGCATCCTCTGGGGGGTCATCAGGGCCACTCACTGTAAACAGATCTTCGTGGGCATCAGCAAATCCCCTGACTGGGGCATGTGCTCTTTACCATTCTATCATTTTCTCTCTCTCTCTCTCACACACACACACAAACACACACTCAGGCACATAAACACTCCTACTGATGCATTCACACATATTCCTTATCTGTTGACCCTAGGTTTCGGTGTCTTTCCGTCCCTGCACACACTCTCTGCACACGCAGCCTACCCCTTTCCTGGCTTGTGGGGCCTCCAGCTTGCCTTACCATTTCCAGGAAGTGGGTAAAACCAGACTTGAGTTTCCCTCCCCTCCGTTTCAAACTCCCAGGTGGAGAAAATAGACTTTGCTGTCGCCCTTGTCCAGTTCTGTCCCCACGTTGGAGGGGAAAACAAACAGTGGAGCTGCCTGACAGGCCCAGAGGGAAATAAGAACCTGCGAACTGTTTGAAAATAACTCAAAAGAGAAGTGAAAGGTTCCACTTAAAAGCTTCGCTGCAGTGTTTCACCCTGTTCCCTTTTTCCTGCCATGTTATTCTTTTATCACTTCTTTCACCTTCTGTCTACTGCAAAAACAAATGCATCCATAAGTCTGGCAACATGAATGAAGCTATATCATTTTGAGTCCGCCTTCATAAACAGTCGCTTACACTCTCCGCTGGTGCGAAGATTCCAAGCTGTCAGTTTGTTTTGCTGCGTTCAAGAAGTCTACTTAATATTCCGTTATTACCTCTCATGTTGAAACTATTCTAAATTAAGCTCTGTTGCTTCCGAGAAGGATGCTCAGCGACTTCAGAGAAACGATCGTCGATCTTCTGACAGCATTGTCTATTTTCTATTCCAAGTAGCACCCACTGCTGCTGGGTCCACGCCTTTTCCACATCAGGCCTGCAGACGTATAGCGCTTCATAGTAAAGCTGAGAGGCTGCCAACCTGTATAGGCTGCATGTTAATTATATATTTTAGCGTCTTTGTTATGCAGTTTAATGGGACGGTGCTGTAATTTAACCGCAGACGTTTCAAAGGTGTAATTTGTTTTCATATATGTGTTTATTTTTAAATTGCATGATTTTAGGTTGTCAAACGCTCAACTGCCCCCTCTACACTGTCGCCTGAAAAGCTCTAATTCCTATTCGCAGTCCCTTTATTTCAGTCACAAATAATTTACTGGAGATTGCAGACCGGTCTACCTCATGGAATGAATTCTTGTTTAGTTTGTCAGGCTCCCAGGCAGAGAAAACAACAGATTCTACGAAGGTCCTTTAAAGATTTCGCCCTCTCTTCCTCTCTCTCTCTACCAGTTTTGGCAGGGGTCTCAGTGAGCAGTGTTCTGACAAACCTCCCTCGTTTGTGTGTGGTAGTTGTTTGCTGAGTTTCAGGAAGGCTCACTTTGCCAGCGAGCCTGAAACAATAGAGTTTGGTTTTCTCAGCTTGCTGCTGCTCAGTGCAGGCCTTCGCCAGCATGAGCGGGAGGGAAACTCCGGACCTGCCACCTCCTGCTCCTCCCCCACTTCGTCTTCTACTCTTCTTCTTCTTCTTCTCTCTCTCTCTCTCTCTCTCTCTCTCTCTCTCTCTCTCGCTCTCTCTCCCCCCACCTTCTGATGACTCAGAGAAATGTGCTTGGCTCAGCTCCCGCTGCCAAGACACAAACCGCGGTTCGACAAAAACAGTGAAATTGACAGAAGATTCCTTTCTATGAATTTTGGCTGGACGAGGGCTTTAAGCTTTGTCAGATGTACGGTGATCAGTGAGGGAAATAAAAGTGAAAAATTTGTTGAGGATAGACCAAATAGGTTCATCTTTCTTAACTTATTCATCCAGTGACGTGTACCGCCACGGCCAGCTGAAGACAGGCAGCTGCCGTCAAGCCAAGTTTCAAACCTCTGAGCTCTTTGGAGCAAAAATCCTGAGATCTTTTGATTAATGTTAAAGCTGATTTATGTGTCTCATTTTTTTTGGAGAAAATGGATATGTGAATGTTTTTTATGTTCATCCATTTTCCTTGACATTCTGTAAAAATACAACAAGTTTGACTGGAATATCTCACAATATACTTAAAATGAATTATCTGTCATTAATGAACCAGATGTTGTGAACTCTAGACTCAGACGTTGCTGTCGTTCCAAGGAAATCACATGAAAAGATTCAAGGCTCTTATTATTTATACTTTTACTTGGAAACAACCTCCCAGGAGACAAATGAATCCCGTTCTTATAATAATTGTAAGCAGCAAATATAAATTAATCCCCCTAATTGCATGTTCTAATGTTGGAGTAATATTGTAATATTGCACAACTCAGGTCAGATAAAATTATGCAAAATATATCATCTTAGTCGAAAGCTAATATACTTCTTGATTTTAAAATAAATACTTGGTCCATTAAAATCTCTTGAAGAGCAGTTTGTGATTAGTATTTGTTCTGACATTAATAATTCATTAAATTCAAATCTGTCAAACAGACCACAGTAATAATGAACAGCATGTAAATTAATTAGATACTATTAACCAGATGGATCATTTATATACCTCTGTAATATCCTATGTACATTTATTTCTGTTATTAATCAAATATAAATATCTGTCCCTCATATTACAGAGTAACTTATGTAACATGCAAACTGAGGCTTGGAAATTGATTTGCCTTGTTCATATTTTTCCCCATGAAAAGTCTCATCCTGCAAATCACATGTCAGTTTGAATGCATGTCCAGGTTTTATGGCAGCAAGTAGATTAACAGAAGATTTAAGGTCAAACATTTATGCACTCTTTTTACAATATTAACGGAAAGACCACTGTGGCCAACATGGATTCAACAACACCTTCTCTACTTCTGTTATTCAATACAAGGAGCTTGAAACAAAGTATGTCTGCAACAATTAGTTCAAGGACAGCATTTAAATTACTCACGGATGTCTTTGATCGGCGTTTTAGGCTGTGTTAAGTTATAATATGTGTACAAATTACTGTATATAGCTTCTGTTTTACTTCTGTCCGGTGCTTCCTGTGGTTAGCAGTGACAGAAGAGGCAGTGACTGCACTTAATTCATCTGTATCTGTGGCTGTATCTTGCTTTGTATCTCTGAGGTCTGTTCAACTATACTGTCCTATTTCTATGTTCATCACCCACATCTGTGTGACAAAGATCTCGCACAACAGAACCAAAAAGCACCTGATTCTTTCGGTCTGGAATAGGAGCTTCTTGTCACATTCCTTCTTAAGACGCAACAAAACCAAGACGAAACTAAGTATTTAACCTTGGACAAAATCCAAAAACTATGATATTTTAAACACACCGCACACAGATGGTTAAATAATAGTGCAGCAGATTTTCTTGGCGGTGTTTAATAGTGTATTAGGTTTAACTGTTGGCTGTAATATACTTGGCCAACTACAATAGCAGCTCTAAATCTAGCATTGTTTAGGGGTCCCCCCGGGTATATATTTTGGCCTTGCACAGTTTCTTCCCTGCAAAGAGCATCTGCTTTGTTCTGGGCTCTCGAATATCATCCTTCAGATCACATAGCTAAACCACTATACTGCTCTTAATAGCCTGAGCCCAAGGCCCAGTGGTACACACACACACACACACACACACACACACACACAATCTCTCTAAGGTTGTCACTCTCTTACAAAGGGCACAAGCACACACAGAGCCACACACAGAACTAATTGAATGGTCTTTTGAAATCCTGGTGATAAATCTGTTTAAGGAAATGACACACTGTAAAGGAAAGAGCAAGATCACGCGGTTATTCTGGGTAACCAATGTGTGTTCGTGTGAAAGAGAATATACTTGCTTCTTTATCTATTTGCGTAGCGATCTTGAGGGAATGTATGATTATGCACGACCGTTTCATTTTGCACAAGCAGGGGTGGAGGACGAACGTAGCGTCTGGACTTTAGTGAAAGTTTACTTGTCAGTGAGGGACTCAAGTAAAAGTCAAATGTATTTCAGTGCAAAAAGTGCCATTTAAATGCCATTTAGTTTCATGATTGCCATTGGAGGAACAGGGATGTAGGAATATGGTAATGTGGCAGTGAATCATCTTCTAACTTACATCATTTTAAACTTCTGTTCATATTTCTCCATCACTCTAACATAAAAACCTGAAATGAAAGTGTGTGAAGCACCAGTTTGAGGCAACAATGTAATTAACTACAATTTTCATTGTAATGGCCTTAAAGTAAAAAAGTTCAAACCTCAAAGCAATAACTGCTGTACATGCATGCATTTGTGTGTGTGTGTGTGTGTGTGTGTGCCTTCGTGCGTGCGTGATTGCCTGCTTGCATGCGTGTATTGCAGCATGTACGTGCATGTTTGATTGTCACACAAATCTGCAGGCTCAGAGGTGTTTTATATTGCCAGCCCTGTTGCTGCTAGAAATCCCAGTGTGAGCTCAGAGTAAAAGAGCTACTGAATGCGTGTGCGTGTGCATGTGTATGCATGCCTTAGACAAAAGCAGTGCGACAGCTTGTTTGAAGCCTGCCACTGAGACTAGCATCAAACACCACCTCAACTCTTTGCCCTTCAGCCTGTAATTACACACACACACACACACACACACAGACACACACTGTACTCATATGCACACAGCGCACAGTCACACATCCATTATGCATCTCAGCCTCTCTTCCTCTCTGATGCGCACAAAACACACACATTTATTCTGATCTGCTTTTCATTATAGTACAAGTGAAGCATGAAGATGCGCTGAAAAAATATCAAACTCTCCAGCTGCAGGTGATTTACGATCTCCTCTGCCGTCATCTAGCCCATCTTTCTTGTCCATCTCAAAGACAAAACAAAGGACATGCATACTGACATACACAGGTTGCCTTGCCAATCAGATAACCGTTGGTTTGTTGAGAATCTCAGTTTGGTTCCATCTGGACTCCTCGCAGGTGAGTGTTTGTGAGGCGTGGGAAATGATGTATGTGAAGCGAGAAGATTATTTTAATATCTATAATTGTTTGACTCACCATGATGTGCCATACAAAGTTATACATATCTAGATCATGTGTAATGTTGGTTAAGGTGTGGCTTCAGAAAAATGTGGGCCTTGGTGCACATGGCCTAGATTGTGTGACGCCCCACATCTCCAAAAGGAAGATGAAAGACAGTTCGGTTGAAAAAAAAGTGTCAGGGAAATTCCTTTGTGACTCACACCGGCACGTTGGTCTGAATCAGAGTTGGTGGAGGGTTTGGTAAAGTTCACCACCCTCTATGAATATCTAAGGGATGGGTGCATGCTGGGAGATGAAGAGTGGGAGTGTGGCAGGGGTGGATGTTTCCACCCCTTCCTGTATATAAGCAATGCCGTCTAGGTGATGACACTGAGTCACCCTTGTTTTCTCTTCAGTATTCCCCATCACGACTGACTCCTGTTCTCACCACACCCTATGCTGCCAGTGTTACACACTTAAAAATGCTGCAGTGTATGTTTCACTCTTTCATTTGCTTCTGAGAGACTCAAATCCTTCCTGTTTTACTGCTATGTCACGAGGAAACACACTGGAGCCTGTAGTCCTTTTTCATGTTATGGGAGAGGGTTGCATCACTCAGCCAGTACAGTACTCAGTGTGATGCAACTTACTCTGCAGATGAGCAAACACAATGGTTTGAGAATACTGAATGACTTCACAAGGAGAAGTAAATTGAAAATGTGTACAGCCGACCGCAGTGACTGCTGTCCAGATTTATTCACACGAACTCCTTTTTTAATTAAAAGAAGACGAGGTAATGTATGCTGTGGTGTGTAACACATAACATTCAGAAATTATTATCAATGTATACTGTTGTGTTCAAAACAATGTTATTCCCCAAATAAATCTATAAACACATCATCTGTCAAAGAAAAGTTGGCCCATCCTCTCACCCTTTCTTCCTTATAATGTATAAGGAAGGAACAATACATTAAAACTACATTGGAATTGCCACACAGGAGCTGACGCAAACGTCTGCTGAACTCCTGCAACCGTCGGCCTCCGCTAAAACATTTTATTACTTCGATTCACAGAAAAGCAACCGCTTGACGGACACATCTGGAGTATATTGCGGAGGAATACACACTCCTGGCACATGCACTTGTACGCATACTACGCCACGAAACCAACATAATTCTGACAAAGATCTACTGCAAGTAAATATTTCATCCTCAAGAAAGACCTGCCAACAGTTGAAGGTAGTTGGCCACAGGCAGGAATCATCTTGAGGTACAGTAAAGCGCACAGGCTTGCTATTCATGCCAATAACTTAATAACTGGATCTGGGCTGTGAGGTTGTGCATACACCTTCACTTGGCCAGTGTCAACATATGTGCTGCATCCCATTGAGCTGAGTGAAATGTCTGAAATAACTCTAAGTCTAACGTACGTCACTGATCTATGTAGAAGGAATTGTGGCGTATTTATACTTTTAATAGAAGCAGGAAGAGGAGCTTTTTTTGGCATCACTCCTGACAGAAGGTAAAGCGAGGGAGCAGGCAGGGACGTTAACCTGCTGGGGTGGATGTCGGAGGTGTTTGTGCGCGTGAATAATTGGCAAATATCTCACAGGTAGATGGTTTCCCCGCGGGGACCTCTCCTGCCCCCCAGCTCTCATCCCTCGCAACATGAAAACAAATGCGCTGAAAGTTCTACTTGTTTTTTTTTTCACGAGGAACTCGTCTCCTTTGCCCAGAGAGAAGGCTCCAGCACAGAAGGCAGCTTTTCCAGGCAAATTAGCTTAACGTATTTCTTTGAGAGGCCTCTTACCGAGACTCCATGCCTGGCTTCATTTTATTCTGGGCTGCAGGCTGTTCTCCTTGAGAGCAGCAGAGAGTACAGAGCCGCCGCCGGCAACCACACACCCCTCATGCGAGCAGACTTAAAATATGTTTTGGTCCTAATCGTTATTGAGCGCTCCCCCTGTTTCTGTGTTCTCTCTCCTGGTTTCTCCCTGGTCAACATGGCTGGCCCACACCTCCTCATCCTTTTGTTTATTTTCACCTGATCTCACAGTTGGTTAAATCTGCGGTGATTATTCGTTTAGTTTTCATTTAACCTGTTAATTGGGTCTGATGTAACGTAGGATGCTCCAGAATTAAATAGCAAAATAGCAAATACTACCACTGCTACTAATTATAATAATAAACTATTGTTAGGTAAAAAGTACATTTAGTAAAAAGGTCTGATGATTTTCTACAAGAATAAAATAATCATCATGATCCTACTTGTGAAAACCTGGTGAGAAATCGGCACCATAGAAAAAGTCACGACCCGGGAGATCACGAGATCAGAAGGCCACGCTGCTCTGAACGAGCTGTCCCTCCTCTGAACTCATTATCATACATGTCATCCACACTAGTATGCGACTTAAACTCTGTGACCCGCGGAGAGATTCCTCCTATATAGACAGCTGGTGTGAGTGCCGGCACGATGTCATGCTAAAGAGTGAGTGTGTTCCTTTACATCCATGTTAATTGGTAATCGCCCTTTTCAGTTGACTCACAAACCTTTACAGGCCTGTCATGCTCTTCTGCCTATTAAAGTTTAATTGTAAATATAATACAATTCATAATTATTAGTTAATTATACTTTAGCTCTGCTTTTAAGTTGACAGCACCACTTGATTTTAACTCTCCCAGCTTGAACATTTATTCATCTATAATTTGGATGTTCTCTGTTTAATCATCTCCTTAATACTTTCATACTTTCATTTATCAATAGCTTCACCTCCAACATCTACAAAATTATAATATTTTAATGTGTCAATAATATTGATATGATAATTAAATATATTAAAAAGGGACGTTTTGCGTGACAAATCCTCCTGATCCTACTGATCCAAAGTATATTTTGCTAATAATAACTAAGTGCTGTATTGCTACTGTTACTGTGCTCTTCCTCCGTTGACACCGACAGACATGCTGCTTCTTGAAACCTTCAATATAGTTTATCATTTTTCACTTTCAGGATAACACACATAATAAATCTTGGAGAAGAATCACAACCAGGCATCAACACAGTTACTCAGGGATTCATCATCAAACATTTGTGTAGGGAAAATAGAAGAAAATAGATTTTGGCCAATGACGGAATATTTTCCCAACTTGTCAAACAAGCCGATAAAATGAATTAATCACCATTAACCAGAGCAGCCTGGGAAAAAGCCAGTAAGGGATTGTGATGATGTGTCATGTGGGATGAAAAACTAACCAAAGCCCTGTTTGAGGAAGGAAGCTGTATCACTTCAAAGTCGATTTGGTTTGCTCGTATGGTTTCTATCTTGTAATCCTGCTTTCTTTACTCTGCCACACATCACTCGCACACACTCGGCTGTGTGATGTGGTGGGAAGACCTCTGGGGGGGATTGGCTTCTCTGGCCTTGTCTCTGGGTGCAGCTACCAGCACGGTGACTTCACCCACGCTGGATTGGCTTAATCCAGTCCCAACGCAGCCGGGGCGATCTGGTTCTGCCTTGAGATTGAGGGGGCGGGGGGAAGGTTTACGAAGTAGAGGCGTTTTTATTAAGAGGGAGGCTGAGTTGATCAGGAGTTGTGTGTGTGTGTGTGTGTGTGTGTGTGTGTGTGTGTGTGTTTTGAATAGGGCTTTTTGTTCCAACGCGACTCAGTGTTCTAGCCAAGGTTGGTGCCCGAAGGGAGAGATGGAAGGAGGGTGAAGTCACAGAGGAGAACGAGCTGATATGTGGTTAAGTCATTAGGAGCCTGCGTGATAGTTGCTATGTGAGACTTGGGCCCGCTCTCTGATGAATCAATAATCCTTAGGACCGGTCACACAGAGAGTACGAGAAGACTATCATCTGCTTTGGGCAGATCGTTTAAACTCCTCGACGACAGTTCAATAAATGTCATGTTGACATGACTTAAAAGTACATTTGATGCGACATTAAACCAGATGGTGCATGTGACTGCTCTCTTCTGACTGTCAGCAAAAAGTTATTGAGTTGTCTTCTATAATCACTTCTGTCATGGTTTGGATTACTTGGAAAACACAGTTGAGTTCAACAAGTGAATAACATGCTGTTGTTTTGCATAAGCCACCTTTTTGCCTGTGTTTGTTTACAGTCTTAAAGTATTTTCCCTGTTTATGCTTAGAGCGCTACGAAGTTGGAGCGCTCGTGGAAGTCTTACAGGTGTGTCCGATCAAGAGATCCGACTGTGGGAAAAATACCAAGGCGTGGTTGAACGTGACTGGGGAAGGACAGACAGACGGTTCTCTGTTCTGAGCTGAGACTGACGTTAAGTGTCTTACCGTTTTATTAAAGGATCCTGCAGTGCTTTACATACATGCAATCATTTCTTTTGGCCCACTACATTATCACCATTGACCACCACTTATTGATTTTTTACTTAAAATCTCAGTTGGTTTTTAGATCTGTACTCGGTGCCTTGATTGGCCCAGCTCCGCTCACTCTCTCTCTCTCTGTCATTGACAACTGACCTATCTGTGATTAGCCTCGTAGTATCACTGGTGCACGTGATCCAAGCGAGCAGAACATCATCATTTACGCTCTGCGTGAACAATAGAGCTCAGCAGTCCAAACTCGACCCAAATCAGAGCACATCCCTGAACCCGACCCTGGCCTGAGTCCAAGTGGAGTCATCATTGTGTCTTTAACGTCTGAATGTCTGAACTCGACCTAAGCCAGATTCACTTAATGTTAGTAGAAACAAAAAAATACATATACACCCAAATTCGAAAACCCATTACCTACCCGAAGTATCCGAATAGTTGAATATTATACGAAAATCCGGCATATTGTGGAGCACTTGAAAATACTAGACTGATATCCATGTGTTAAAATGTTATGAATTTACTTTCTGCCACCTGTTGCTTGAAGAGCCACGCACACACCTCTGCAGTCTTTCATACACACCCCTCTTTTGTCACCCCGCACTCATTGTCACCCAAGTGTGAAAGAAACCTCCACTTGAGGCCCACCCTGTGGAACTCTCCAAGTGTTGGTCGCACACTCGTGCACCCTCAACCCCTCCACTCCAGCACCGTTTGCCATGGATGTTTCAAAACCATCTGACCTGGCCTTGCTAACTGGTGGCTATTTCGGGAGAGGGATGGCAAAACCGTCTGCTACTTGCAAAGGCCTGCGGAAAAAGTGATTGCGAAGAGGGAGTGCTCGCTGGATGAGTCGGTGAAAAGGGAGAGTGTGTGTATGTGTGTGTGTGTGTGTGTGGGGGGGGGGGTCCTCCTGTGTATTTATGTGTGCAAACATGTCAGTGTGTGTGCTTACTGCCAACCACCAGCGTTGGGGTCGTGTGTCGCTGTGGGCCGCAGGGATTGCTGTTGAAACTGGAGATTTCATAGTGTTGCAAAACCCAGACTGAGCTGAAGTTCATTCTCTGGCAACTGTTTTCAGCTCTGCCTGCCACTCACTTTATTATTATCAACATCTTGGTTTTATTAAGGCCAAAACAGATACTTACTGCAGAAGTAGACTTCAATATATGTGCTGATTTGCACACACTTGCGCAGGACGTTTGTCCATTTTCCATATCTACATCAGGGAGTTCAAAATATTCGTGCTGTAAGCAGAGAGCAGATAAACCGCCTGACGTTGGTGCCTTGTTGTACAGAAACAGCCCGTAGTGAATTATGTGTTCAGGCCCTTTGGGAAGGAGCCTGATCAACAGGTTGAGTGATGGTACATGCCACAGAGTGAGCATGGCATGTCTCCTATTTGCATCTGAAACTTCATCTCCCTCTGTGGGACTTAAGTAATGCAGGCAGGAAAACGTGTTGTGGTCAAAGACATGAGTCATCAAGCTTGATGCCTTTTAAATTTAGCAAGTTGAAACACTTGGCCCACATCATAAAACCTTATCAAGCTCTAGAATTACTCTCGAGTGGACTAATATCAGAGATAACTGCTGAACATGAACTTCAAGTATGACTGAGTCGTGTTTCAGGCTTTCAGGTTATGTGCTGGAAAAGTATTGTCTTCAAATGGGGGGGAAGTTGCAATCCCTGTGACTGTGCAATAAAACTCACATCCTTCTCTGAGGATGAGAACATTTCATGTTAAACATACACCAACACACATGCACACACACACACACACACACACACACACACACACACATGCATGCATACACTTGGGACTGTTCTGCAGAATGAGTGGGCCAGTTCCTCCTACTATTTCTCTTAACACGTCCCTTGTGCCGGACCTGTGGAGCTGCCAGCATTGTTCACAAGCTACACTGGACGCTAGCAGCTGTGTGTATTTACTGATGATAAACATACAAGTTGCTGTGCACATTTTACCCTTGTGACCGCATTTAGTTATTGTTAACAGCGGGTGTTATGAATATGAGAGGTGACGAGTCGCATTCGGAGTCGGTGTGAGTTTATGACTTTGTGCCTTTGTTGTTTTATCATCTATGTGTTTCAGTATCTGGCGTGTTCTGCATGTTCGCAAATCCTAGCTGGACCTCACCGGGCTATATAAGCAGTCATTCGGTGCATTTCCAGGGTGTGGACTGCAGGTTGTATTACCGGGCCTCCTGATGCAGCTCCTTGGTCAGGCCTATAAGCTTTATCACTGGGTAACAGGATGCTGCCGTTTGTTGGGGTAAGCTGAAAGCTTCCTTCGAGTGTGACTGCTTTTCAAGTCAATGTTAGGGACAACGGGACAAGTAGGAAGTAGGTATGAAGCTCTCTGATCCCGGTTGTCTCCATTAGTTTCTTTATTTCATCAGCTCCAATGATTTGGTGGGGGGATTCTGGGAGGAATTTTGCGGTTTGCCAAACTGCCTCTGGAACCAAACCCACTCTCGCCACAGATTCTTCAGACATGACTAACAAGTTATATCAACACATACCAGATAAGGTACTGAGAGCATATGCAATTAAAGAGGTCTACTTTGAAACGCCTCAAAGTTGCAGTGATTCCTTTCTCTCTCAGAGACGTTTTTTTTTCAATAGTGAAACCGTTTAACTGGCACACATATCGAGCTCATCAAACAGTTTGTGAGAGCGCGGTGTATTTTATGTTTATGCATGGAATGTATGACTCATTATCATGTGTGTGTGTGTGTGTGTCTGTGTGTGTGTCTTACACAAGGTTAGATCAGTAATTCATTTCTTCTCCCCGCTGAGTTACGGGGACTGTCTCTTTAGTTGTCACTTTGCATAGAGCACACAGGTCGAACTACTCTGTTTTACATCGCATTGGAGCCTGGTAATGTTTTCTCTCTTTCTTTTCTTTTCTTCTTTTCCCCAAGAACCGGATAACCTTCCTCCATGTCCATGAAATAGGCTCGCATGTTTGTGTCTGTCACTGTTAACGATCCATCAGCAATAACAGCCATAGCAGATGCTCTGAATGAGATGTAATAAAAATGTTTTTGTTTCTGTTCATTGTTAACTGATATGCACGTGACCCGCGCTCCAAAGGATGAAGAATTCCTCCCGTTTGCTTGTCTTACTGTGTTTAATTGGAACCGGGTGCAAACATTCGGGCCTACTTTATATTCCCGTCGGAGACGCTTCCATCCGCAGCACAGACAGTATGGATAAGTGGCATTCACACAGGTGACTTGTCAGATATGCTATTGTACACTGTAAATGTCCACATGTGGGTGGATGTTATTGGGTGGGTGGAAAATACCGCCGACCAACAAAAGGTTAGTTCATCTCGTCCCCAGCATGTCTGTGTCTGCTTCTTTCTGCTAAAACATATAAAAGCTGCTCATGAATACATACTTTTATATATATAAAAAAAAGAGTCTGGTATAAAGTGTCCATAAAATGTATGTTGCGTTCCCGTCCTACGTCTGCTGTGATTGGCTGCAGCTACCTGCATCACGCAGGTGATACAGCTGATGAATGAATAATTAATTATTTCCTAAATGAGCTTTACTGAATGTTACTCTGTGCCACATGATAAGTAGAAAGTACATATTATACATTATATTAAGATCTGCGGACTATGAAATAATAAAGTTAATATAAAGTAGTGTGTCCATGTTCATTGTAGTGAAGGAACATTTCAACAGTGAAGCTCTGAGACAGAGCAGGAAGCTACAGGTTCATTTCTTTGCTTTTTACTCTTCACATCATTTATTGACAATTTGTTCAAATATAGAAAGTCCTGAGATTCGTTCCCTTTTTCTCGGTTTCTCAAAGTTAACAGGTAATAAGTCTTCTACACACAGACGACACAGTTGTGGCATTTTGAAGAGAATCTTTATTAAACATATTCGACAGACAAAAAGGAACTTTATCAAAAACAACTTCATTCTGCAGCAATCCAGTCCAATATATACATATATATATATATATATATATTGTTGTTATTATTATTTCCTTTATTTCATATTCATTCATTTAACATTTTACAAACCTTAATTTGCTCGTCCCTCTTAACATTTCATTAGCATGAACTCCTTCATCTTCAGGGCAGACATCACTCAAGCAGACATTTATCCTTGAGGTCATTTATCTTCCATTCGTATCCTTTTATTCTTCCTTTGGTTCATTGATTCACTCCACAATTTGCTCTGGTGCCGTACAGTAAAGGCCTCCTATTCAAAGCTTCTTCACTTGATTTTCACGCAGCCAACAGCAGTGAATGATACAATTGGCCCTTTTCATATATTGTCTGAGGATGAACCGGGTAACCTTGAGCTAGTGAACGCTTGTCTAATAACAAGTGCCCTGTTTGGACCGCTGCCAGATACCGGAGGGCACGTCCTCTCATTGATGATACCTTGTGATGGGAGGGACAAACATTCAGACACACACACCTCATTGTCATCACTCATTTTGGGCTAGTTGGATTTCACACTGTTCGTTACACTTTGCTCGTCGGTTCCAGTTTTCAAAGCGAGAACTTTCTGAGAGGATGTTTTGTTAAATGTTGCTCCTCTCCTTTGCTTCTTGATGGGATCCTTTTCACTGATTTCTAAAAAAGAAAGCGATCCGTTATACCGGGATCAAACTACACAATATTTTTGGACGTTCCCCATGTCAGATCAGTGATCAGTGCCACTGCCCAGCACACATTTCCCCTGTTTCATTGTGTCACCTGACCGCAGCCTATCTCTCCTCCTCTTCGCCATTTGCCAGTTTACCTACTACCATATGAGCATAGACTGTATAAAAAAACCCGTGTGAGCCTGTGATTACAAATCTACTGACATTATAGACTCCCCGGAGTCGTGAAGCATCCCAGATGTCCTGCATTAGCTTGTGAAGCACTTTGCTTAATCAGCAACTTTTAGTGAAAACATCAGTTCAGTCAATGAAACGATCAGATGATACAAACGTATCAGCTGAATGAGTTACTGAGATAAAACAGGGTGCAACTTCTGTCATTGAAGTATTTCATTTAGCTCCGCTTGACGTCATAAACATGCAGCGGCTTGAGGATGAATGTGTGAAGCACAAACCAACTATTGTCACTGAGAGACATCAGACCCTCCGGGCGGTACATTTATAGAATCTGTCAACAAAAATTAACAAGCTTCGTTTTTTTGCTTTGAATAAAAAAAAACATTTCCTCCGTCCAGTTCATGGCGCTGTCCTCAGGCCGAGCAGCTGATTTACTGACAACTCGCTGCTGCGGCTGGATATTTTAAAAGCAGGGGGATTTTCGGCTGAAACATTTTATGGTCTTTAAACCACGGGACACGGCGTGGCTAATGGGATGGAGACCTCATGACTGCCGACGGACATGACAGGAGGGGATGCACAGTCTCCCCCGTCAGCTCTCTCTGTGGGACGCTTTTGTCCGATAAGAGGTCATGCACCACACCCGATTTAAGTCATGTGCTCCTCATTGCATGAAGAGCAACACAAGACAACAAGGATGTGTTTGGTTGTGTGTATGCGGTTGTGCTAGTGAAGGCATCAACATGTTTGGCTGGAGATATTCAGCTTGACTTCATCTGAAAAATTATGTTTGTTGTTTGAGTTCATGTAATTTTCTTGTGTTTATCATGTTTCTCTGATGCATAGTCAAAGTATGAAAGCATGAACTGGCCTGGAGGAGAGATGCTCCGTCCCTGCGAGTGGGTGTGTAGGGTCGAGGTCAGGGCTCTTTAGTACATGGAGACTTTTACTCTGCTCTAAGGGACTCTTACTCGACACCCACGCCTCATTCTATTAAACTCTGGACCACATCAGCATTCCTAGGATTAATGTAGACACAGGCCTTAGAGCTATTCATGGATACATACAATATTTCACTGCTGCGAGATGAATCCATACAGCCATAAGTAGTAGTCAGCCGCATATGAATATGGTTATGTTCAGTTAAAGCTTGTGAATCAGAACCACGTTCTATAAATGAAGTCCACATGAAAGTACCCGCCATCTAATCTGAAAGTTGATTTACGCTACGTCAAGACAACTTCAGGAGGCAACTTGTTCTTAATCTTGGACAGTCATTCTTCTATACACATCGGACCTGTCTGATGTCAATTAAAAGTTAATTCTGTTTATCAGTGCTCCAAGACAGATGTGGACGCACAAGGCAGGGTTGACAGAGGGCCTGCATGCTGTTCAGCTTATACCCTATTGGAGGTTGGTGGATGCAGATGTTTCCACACATGTGCAAGTAAAGTTGATGCATATGCTCCCGGCTGCCATACATTCTGGGACTGTGCCTCCCACAGTAAGGGCTTAACTTGAGGCATTACATATGGCAGTGAAAAGATGTGGTATGCCTCTAACTTCAAAATTCATGGGAATAATATGACACATATACAGTATATATATATGATATGAGTTGCAGAAGCTCTTTGGTATTCACACATCGTGTCTTTCATTCAAGACAGAATATGATATTTTTCAACCTTAGTCTATTTTTCCCATGTGTTTGGGTCGAAAAGATTCCTAAGGACCAAAATGATTGTAATCTTTACAATATGGATTGAGAACGATTTAGCTGAAAACTGCGAAACTGCTGCAAAGTATTCCAACCGGGCGATTGTCTGCATTAAAGTCTGTCCGCTCAGAGTGCTTGTTTCTGGCACTGCCACTATCACACTGATAATAACAATCTGAGCCTTTCAGAGGAAAAACAAGCACTTTTAGTGGAAAGCAGAAATAGAAATTTGCCCCGTGCTTGCCGGTGGCTGGCATTTTTTCTCAAAATTGGACAGATTCCAGTAATTTCCATTCCTCATTCATTTCAACTCAAACAGGGTAAATAGGGCCCAGTTTGAAAAAAACTACAATTATTTTTGAACACTGCAAAACAACTAGTATCATTCCCAAACGTTGACCAAGTGCTTTATTCGACCACATTACATATATCAATCATACTGCAGTTGTAACTTGTGGATGTTAAACGTCTAAAGCAATCCTGCATTTAGAGCAGATGCTGAGTCATTTCCTAAAACAAACAATGATTGTTTCACTGTGCCAGAAATATGTGCAACACACTTAATTCCCCCTTGAGAAAACTGTTGTCAGTGTCATATAACGACTGTATGAACACAGCCAGAGGAACATTGAACCTCCTTTAACTTTGTATAAGCTGCAAAAAGCGTTACACAATGGAACATTCTGAAACCAGCAGGAAACCAGTTATAAATGTAAGTGAAGACACATACGATGACACATGAAAGACATTTCATCTTTTATGCAGAAGCACAGTCTGAGGCTGTACGAGCTCTGAGGAAAAAACACGTTAACGAAACACGAAAGCACGTACTGACACACTTTCACAGTTGATATACTGTACATCCCCTTCCTCTGCAGGAGAGTCACACTCACGTATTTAGGCCGTCACTTAATCTCTCTTTCTCCCTTTTACTCACAAACACCTTCTGCTAAGTCCTTAATCACAAGCATGCTCATTGCACCGTATACGTTTGCTCAAGCAGATCAATCTAGCTGATCCTGCAACCTTGACTTTAAACTTACCCTGAGAAACAGAGCTCCCGTTGGAGGACATGCCCACTTTATGGCATGTTGGCAAGCATGGCACATATGCTCTAAGGGTCCACAGTGGTTCTTACTTGAATCCAAAAGTTGGGGCCAAATGCAGCTGTGCATGCAGTGAACATGTTCCATCTGTCAAGCTCACTGAGCGTGTAGTGTGGTGTCATTATACATGAGTGCATGTTCGTTTTTTCATGTGTGTACATACATGTGCATGTGTCTGCATGCTTACTGTATTTGTTTATGTTGGTTTACATACTGTACACCTAATCTATGCATATGCACGCATGCCGATGTACTGCATGTGTGTAAGCTCTTTGCATGTGTGTTTCTGTTAGCATGTGTGTTGCGAACATGGGTTGTAACTCACTCTGACTGCGAGTCGAGGCCCCTGGCAGTGAGAGCTGTGCGTCTGGCAGGTCTCAGCAGGGCTCTAAAGCAGCTTTGCAGCTCAGCTCGGCTCCGCTGCCGGTTGTGGGCCCGTCTCCATGTCACACTGAAGAGGTATTCAAGAGAACTCCTTACTGGGAGGCCTCCAGCTTAAAAAACAGGTCAATGTCATCATGTCTTATTGTTGGCAGACACGTTAATTCCACAATAGGTTCTGAGCTAAAAACAAGCTGGGACATTTATGCCAGTTGATTTGTTCAATGTTTGCAATTTTCCCATGATGAGTACGAGCACAAAAGCTGTTGAGGCTCTGCAGGCCTACCAGGTCAACCTCAGAGAATAGACAGGCAGCAGTATGAATTTTTAATTAAACACTATCACTGGCTTTTTAACGTTTTTTTTTAGCAGCCATACTTCCCATTTCCTGAAAACAAAAGCAGACAATCTCAGAGACTTGACTTGCTGAACTACAATAACAATACTCTGGCATTTTAGTGAATATGATTGCTCGCTGTTTGACAAAGGATTAGAAAATAATCAAACTAGGAATGGCGAGTGCAGACCTCCGTCAAGGCCAATAGACACCCACCCTTCTATTTTATGAAGCTCCATAACTGAAACCATCATGTTGATGAACTTGTAAAAATTAGAAACATTCCATCAAGGTCCATGCAACACTGTATGTTAACCGTCACTTCACATTTAAGAAACCACATCGTCATCTGACAAAACCAACACACACAGTGACGACTGTCCTGGGATTTCGGCTAAATTTATAATAGTCAGTCAGAGAGAAAGTTAGAAGTAACCGACTTTCTTTCAAGTGTGCAGATCTTTCTCGTGTGCCAGCTGCTGTGTGGGCTAAATGTTCTGCTCCGCCTCACTCAACGCAGTAGATGCAGAAGAGGTGTGTCTCTCGCTCGCGGGGCAGGTCGGCTACAGTCGACTCTTCTGTGGAAAGTCACCAGGGTTAGTCCAGAAAGATGCTAGATCTGCCAGTGTTGTCTCGAGTGCCTGGACGTGCCATGACAGCTTTTACAGTAAGCCTCCGTCAGTAGTTCCACTCAGGATTGGAGCGGTCCTCCGCGCCGTTACAGGTTTAGGCTTTGCAGATTTGATTCGCCTAAGAAAACCTGTCGAGGCGCCTTCCCAACAAGAACATCGATAACGAATAAGCCGTGAAGCAGAATGAAAAATAGCAATTGTTTCAGTAAAATCATATCAAATCCCATCCGTGATTGTATCCTGAACACTTTACAAATGTAGGAAAAAACACTTAATGTGGATTAATGAGCTGTTAACTTATTTGAGGTCTCTGCTGTCGAGCAGCTGAGACCATTGACTGTTTAATAAGAAGGTCATAGCCATTTAAGTTTCCACAATTTAACACAAATAGCTTTGCACTATTACATGATTCTGGCAAAGCATGGATGTTCCTTTGATGTATTATTTGCTTGTTTGTGTGCTGAAAAGATGCAACTCGCTTCCCACATGCTTGTGGGAGGAGTAGACTTCCCTCTATTGATAAGTGCCTATTTGCTTTCCCATGCTTTTAACATTTGTGCTAAACTGGGTTTAACACATCTCTCTACTGACTGCAGATTAAATTAATATTGATTTTTAACCTAATTGTGCCAATGTCCTCAACTCTAAATTCAAATGTTTCCCTGCCTTGACTCATTGACTATAATAAAAGTCCCCGAAACCATTTTAAAGGCCTGTAAGTACTGCAGCACGAGCTGTGCCAAAATGTTATAAAGTACAAGTGAATAGGCTTATTGTAACATTCACAACGTTCATCTGGCTGCCGATGGGACTGATGTATGAATCATATGGCTGCACCTTACACAACTGCCTCCGCTTGGGTTAATTCCTTATGGGAGAGGAGCAGTAAACACTACATAAAATTGAAATTGTTTTAGATGGCTTCTATGATTTTAAACAGTATAACTTGTAAGCTGAAGATGCCGCCTGCAGAACTGAACTCTGGCAGACGGCGAGGCTGCTGCCTCTGTGGATCGCTCAGGCAGCACATGCCAGGCCCGACACATCAAGAGAACAAAAGACAGGATGGAAAGTAAAAGGCAGAAGGGGTGAATGAAATAAAACTGCGGATATTTAAAACGGGCAGGGAGACAGAAGGGATGAAAAGACACAGTAAGACTAGAAATAGGGTGCAGAGGAGGGTGAGTACAGCAAGAGAGAGAGAGAGAGAGGTTATGGACTCTGACCCAGATTTTAAATCTGGTCTCTGACAACCTGATCTGACCATGCTGCTGTGTGGTCTTCCTTTCTTTCCGTTCGCTGCGGATGCAGGACGACCACGTCTCTCCCCTCAGCACTGCGTTCAGGCACTCGACGTGTCAGCGCACGTTCATTTAATGAAACGTTAAAAGGACGACAAGCTCTGGGTCACGGTGTCATCAGATACACTTCCAGGGTTTCAATCCTCTCAGCATATGAATGTGGTCATTAAACACACAAAGCAAAAAGATTTATGTAATTAAAGTTGTACAGTATGATACGTAGCATGCGTAACTCATCTTTATAGTGTTGTGAATAAAAACATTTTCATACAAGGAGATTAATTCACAGAGGTAGGCAAGCAATTATGTAGAAGAAAGAAAAGACTGCGTTTGAGCACAAGTCTTTGGCAGGGGAGTCGGCTTATTCTGGTTTGCTGGCAATACCCTTTCCTGTTTGGTTCTTTTATGGCCAAGCAGGAGCCGCAACCAAGCCAATTCCTTTAGAAGAAGAAATCCAGGTTTTGGTTTTGGCAAGTTTAAAGAGGATTTTTAACAGGTAGTTTTAATAATTCATTATAAAATCATATCAAAGAGAAGTCATATCACACGGCTAGTATTACTCTTATTAAATAAAATAATGTGCGTGCCTTTCACCCTTAGAGACATTCTATTCTAGTATTTTTAAGATGTGTCGGTGTGCATTTCTTAAATTTATAACCTGTCTGCCTGAATAAACATGAGCGCACACAAACACCTCCTGTTCTGTGTGTTAAGATCGTTGGGAGTTAGGTGACAGATACTGAGAGAGCCTCAGCCTAAATTAAGCTCCGTGTTTCATCAAAGACATCCTGACGTCCTGCTTTGGACTGAGATTGTGGTAACTTCTTACTGGGCGAGTCGGTAGTGGGCTTGTGAGATTCGCTGCACACAAAAAAATTAAAGATGCCAACTGGTGACGCCATGCAAGAACCATTTCTGTTCCACAGCGAGACATTTCTGCACACGGCCCTAATTTCATTTCATTACCAAATGACTCCAATAAAAATGAAAAGCTTTAATACTTCAAAGAACCACGTTAAGTAGAAGAACCATCAACTAAATATTGGTTTCTTCAAACTGTTCTTCGTAGAACCAGAGAGGCTCTCAAAGGACTATTAGGAACCACAACTCTTCTGATAGTGTAACTAGTAATTCTTAGTATTTTGCATCAAATCATTTTGCAAAAAAAAAAAGGAAAATGTGCATTTCTTCCTGGTTTATTTTTAACAAAAAACAGGTTAAATATTACATGATGTCGGGATTAAACTTTAGTCAATCACAATGTTTCTTTTTTCCTCTATTGCAAAATATCATGAAGAAATCTCCTCAAACAAAACGTACTGTATGCATTCCATACTGTGAATGATTACATTCGACACACACACACAAACACAGATAACAGATGTGGAAAAGGTGCAGAGGTGTATCGTAACAAGGTACTTCTCAAGTTTTTACAATTTTGAGGTACTGACAGTAAAAAGCTTTATACCAGTCGGAGGAATCCTCGGAACAGTTTCAGGGGAGGCTCTCTGAAAGTAAGTGAAAGAACATAAAAGAACGTCTTTACGCCTTTCAATGCCACTGGAAGTCTGCAGTTTAAGAAATGCACAGCTTAAGTAAGTTAAAGTTTGACCTTTTGCTTTCAATGCAGCTTTGTCCCATAAATCTTTACTGGAGAAAATCTTTGATCACTTCTTTCCATAGGCTCACTGGAAAAGAGAAGTTATTCACCTGCATGTGAACACAATCACTGTATGACCCATATACAGTAGGAGAGAGCAAAAACTAGGTGGGAGAGGAGAAGGGGGAGGAGGAGAGCTCTGCACCACTCTGCTCCAGCTCCACTTCCACTGTTGACCCCGCGGCTGTAAATCTAAAAGCAGAAGACCATCCCTTACTTCTCACTTTCTTTTCACCCTCTAATTTACTCTCCGGCACTGCAAATATCACTGACAAGAAGTGACTGTCAGTATTTAATACGGACTCATTATATCCTCCTGGCTGGTCACAGTCAGATGTTAATCGATTTGACAAGTGACTTGTGTGGACCTTTTCATTGAAAGCAGGTATGTTCAATCCGGCCCCACAACTAATGTCCCTGTCAAGTTATTTCACACTACGTTTGCCCCTTTGTGTTGACTGAGAACTGACTTCAGATCCAGTTCTTGGCAGGTGAGTAAGCAGTTACGCTGCGAAAACAAAGGATCAGGCTTGTTTTCTACTCCTCCTCATTAAACATGTATCTCTTCTTATTAATACCAACTTGAAAGCTTGTTGTGTTTCTTCCCCACCTAGTCAACTGTATCACAAAACTAGAATGTGACCAAATAATCGTCTCAATAGCTGCAACCCAGCGCATCTTTCTGAGCCTGAACCAGGCAGATCGAACAAAGAACGAGACAGTTTAAGAGGTGGTTACAAACTAGAAGATGTCATCAAGCCTCCACTGGCTCAGACAACCAGGAGTGGATCAGGTTGAGGTTGAAATGACTCTCAGTATGACACCTCAGCATCTGCAGTAGTGTTACAGTATGTTGATGCCAAAGTCAAACCAAATAAGTCCTTGCAATACAACGTAGTCTGAATAACATACTGCCTGCCTGTAGATGTGCAGCCGTCTAGTTCAATGTTTTCACTGTTGTGGTTTAGAATAGTTTAGAGTTGAGTTCAAATAGGTTGAGTATTATTATGATCGACTGTGACCTCACAACAAAATAAAGGTTTGTCCGTAGGTTTTTAAGTTCCAGATGCAGGGGACTGTTATATCTTAGTGAATTGGACTACCTGAGTTTATAGAGGTTGTTGTTCGGGGTTTGATTGAATTTAAACAGCGCTTGTAGTGTTGGTTGTGAATTTCTATGACTTTATGTTATCAAGTGCATCACAATCACTCGCCAGACCTTTTTCCTCTTTAAATGATTTAGTCAAACGCAAACAAATATTGTGAGGAATGATTGAAATTGGTGCCAAGTATTCCTAGAAGACCTGCCTATTGTTAGAGAGGGTGCTTATTTAAGGTTCTCAGTCTTTGTTAACTCTGCCCGCCCCAGGTTAATAAGGATGCTGGAGAGGGGAGGACGGCGTAGTTGGACTGATGACGGGAATTTGGATGCACTGATGAGCCGAAGCAGAGTTTATCCTCAAAACTCCCTCACCCTCTGACCTCACACCTCCATCACCCGTCCTCCTATACAGCTTTGGAAAGAGGAGTGTTTAATCTATAATGTACGTGTTCCTTCTAACAAGTTGATTTATAAAATGATTGGAGCCGTTGTTGAAGCTCCCCCGGCAAGAATTCTGTGATTTTAGCATAGACGTATGCCTCCGTCTCCTCTTGAGACATCCTCAGGATGCTTAACAAAGCCGAAGGCACAATTAAGCTCACAGAGTTTGAAATGTCACTAGATATGAGTAAACTGAGAGAATATGAGATCAACTACCAAGCAGGTGGTTTTCCATGACCGTATTAATAATTCAGAATATGAGCAGACAAGTATTAGTTCAACACGAAGGCGTCAGCGTGCTTCAGAAAGGGCTTGTCGGCTCAGCCGTCAGTATCTGAGACACCCTCCCCTTAAACACCTCTGATGTCGGAATTTGGAAGCAGACGACAATCTATGAAGTATGTCCGCCTCACACAGCGAAGATGAGATGACGCCTTTCGTGGTTCACAACTAACTCTCCATGACGTATGTCTCTTTACGAACTGCAAGACTGTTAGCTTCCAGTCAACCTGCTGTCAACAACACAGTAACGTTAGCTTAACCTCAACAGTTGACCAGTTAGCCTCGCTTATCACAGTTATTTATGTACATATTGTAAACAGTATTTCCCGTTTGTTTTTGTGTAGTGTTTTTATCATTTTAATAATCCCTCAATCAATCTTAGAAACTGTTAGCCAAACGTTAGCTATTCATTCCTTAACGTTCAGTCGCTAGATGTTTTCTTTTGAGTAAGTAGCCAGCTATGGTAGCTAGCCTGCTGACATGGGACATTATGAGACGCTGAGCTCATTATCAAAATGATTAACAAAAAAGAGCTTTTACTTTTACCATGTGCAAAATTACCTGTGAATGGTGAACTAGCTGCAAGGTAAGCTAAGCTAACGTTACTGTAGAGTCGACGGCAGGTTGACCAGAAGTAAACAGATAATATGTTACACTACATTGTGTAACTTTCTGTCTACAGACGAGTGCAGCTGTGAATGAAACGTAGGAGACGATATCTCCGTTTTTCTTTTCTGTTATTCATAACAGGCAAACCTATAACGGCTTGAATCATACTCAGCTATTCAATAAAGGCATTATTAGTTCTGGCTTCATCACATTTCCGAAAATGTCATATTCTTTTAAAAATGTTGGAAAGCGAATGAAGTGACAGGACGAGGGGAAGCCAGCACCGTTGATACATAAAAACATGTATCTGCATGTAGTCATTCTGTATGTGGTACAAATTGTCTCCATGCTGCCCAGAACTCACTCTGGTTGTCCACAGAGATCAGTCAAGACATGAAAGCACATCTAAATATTTGGGATGCAGATATTGCCAAGGTATTTAAGATAAAACTGTTGGTTTTGGAGCCGGGCTGGCTTTGCACCACTGTTCTTAAGCCCAAGGAATGAGAAGGAACTTCCAAGAATGTACACTGCTGGCCTGGAAGTAGCCTTGGGCCTGCCTATCACATACTGGCTTCCATTGCTCTGTTGCCAACATGAAACAACTCTTCATTCAACACTTAACACTATAACTTACAAGCACAGGCCATATATTCGTGTCCACCTCAGTTGTAAAGGTTCCAGTTAGAAAATCAATGCAGATCAAAATACTTGCATACAACACAGAAACACACACACACACACACACACACACAATCTCGCTTGTTTCTAAAAAACAGCGATGGCAGGATCATGCTGTCCCTGTGTCAGATGAATTTGCCAACATAAAGACAGCGGCAGCTGATGTTTTCCAAGCGGCTTGAATAACTTCCATTGACAGTTTCGATAGAAGCTTCTCTGTAATGGAAGAAGGTTTTAGGGAAGATGGATTTCCCTGGGTTGTAATGTCCTCTCGGAGCCAAGCTTGGCATCGAGGCCCTCTGGGCTGGAGGAGGTTGGCTCGGGACAATGGGACTTCAAGTGAGCCACAGCTTGTAGCAGAAGAGATCAGAGCAACTATGAGGCTCTCTTACACCCCGATTAGTCCAAAATGTAGACTTCTCTTGGTAACTACAAATGTTACAGAGAAGAAGCCAACCTCCACTGCAGCCTCCATTTATTTTTACAGCACATTGAAATAAGTACAGGGCCACCACGGCTCAACGTTCGCCCTCTTAGCTCACACAAAACGCTGTGTGGGGAGCAATTCATTATTATGAATATGAAGAGGTTGGACAGATGAAACACTCACCTCTGTGGGTTGTTTGGTGAGTTTTGGCAGTAGAACAGCCTCTTTGCCAAATGATATTTCTGCCAAAACAAACACCCACTTTTCCTCACCCCTTATATGCACACACACGCACGTTCACTTGCTGACTCCACACAATAGCATGACTGTATCTGCAGCATTAAACAGACATCTGCCAATCGCCCTGTGGAGCTCATTGTTATACAACACAGCGCACACGACCGCTGAGCCGAGTTCAGCCTCCAACAGACTTAGCAATGCAAAGGGAGAGTGTGGATGAGATCTGCCAACATGCATCGTTGACCGCAAATAGCCAGAAAACAACTAGAAACCAACGTGTCTTCTGTAGATGGTTGGCAGGGGAGAAAGGAGAAGAGAGGAGGCCTGACTTCTGAAATATTTTGGGCAGAGCTGAAGCTCAGGCAAGTCGAGCACACCGTGACTATGAGAGCCTTCGAACTGAAGCAAATGGTTTCACACAATGCAAACATCAACACTGTAAATATGAACTGGCACTCTTGGTATATGTCTGCAAACATAATCACTAAGACAAACAGAGGAGGATCAGGCCCCGGCTGCTGATTGAAATGAACTGGTGCAGAAGCCTTCAAGACCTGTGAGCAATGTGACATTCCATATAGGTTTGTGTCTGCACGATGTTGACCCTCGAGTCTAATGATCTCATCTCATTATGTGTGTAGGAGACAGAGACACGCTTTCTACACCTACAGTTTGAGCTTGAGAGTCGTTTGAGGTGTTTATTTTGACCTTTCCATCTACCTTCCATTGAAACCTACTGGATTGCAAAGCGCAACTGTTATTTCTGTTTGTTTCTCTTGGCAGCATAATGCTGCCAGGTCTTTTTAAAAGTGGTGGCTGGTGATTGTCTCCTTCAGACGGGATTTATTGATGCTGGAATATGTAATTCATCTCATGTCCCATAGTTGCAATAGTTTGTGTGTGAACCCCTTCATCCTTAGTAACTATCACTACGTTTACTTAATCAGGTGCAGCGTTAAAACAATCCAATGCAAAAATGATCATCTTCTTTTCAGAGCGCTACTCTCAAGCTATTGTTGTTGATAGGTTACAAAAACGTCTAGTAGCAGGATCCTGGGTTATGAACGTTTGTTCGCCATTGTTGACGGTGTTGATATTGCTAATCTCGCCGCCTTCTTGACGTCAATTGCTCTGTCAGAGAGAAATGACATTGATGAGCTCGGCGGTGTTTCAAAAGCTTTCAACTGCAGTGAAACTGTAGAAGGACTGGGACTGAAAAATTCTTTACCCAGACCAGCCTACCACGATGTTCGCTTGTGCATAATCAAAGTGGCAACAAAAAGCATTGTTGTCTTATTTGTTCAGGCAATTTCAAAACATTTACCATGATCATCATTATAAAGTATAATTCTGAAAAAAGAATAATGAAAAGGCTGCTCAGGCAACCCACAGAGTTCCCGGCCCAACGGGATCTCTGCTGGTGCTCCAGATGGCCAAGCTGATAGGGGGATTTTGCAACAAGGACGTTTAGCTCTATCAATGCTACATGTATGTTAAATTCATAGGACTTATATAGAAGCAGCGGCATTTGGTTGGAGGACATTAGAGTAACTAGTGACAGAAGAACCGCATGAACGAGGGTTAAGGTATGACTAAGGGGAAAACACCATTCTAGATATGTGACAGCTGATGACACTCCTGTGTATTTACTCTAGTCATAGCAAACCCACATCTCACAGACTGATTGGGTGAAGCAGGTCAAGGGGTTCATTCTCATTTTTCAAGAGTGGTGCTGCGGGGATCCACTCAGGGAAAGGTCTGCTCCAGTTTGTCTTGCCCTCTCGCTTTTGTCTGCAGTATTTGCTTTGGATTTGAGTGGATCCTCTGGTGTTGGAGTGTTGTCTGCCCACACCCTACGTTAATGGCTGCCTCGGTTAAACAGAGCTCTAGGACTGTGTGCCGGGGGAGCCTAAACTAGTCTCATGGGTGTGCCCCTTTCACCTGTTGAGTCACGCCACAAAGGTGCACTCATCACTATCATTTTGCTACATATGCACATTGCAAAAGTTCAAAAAACTGTTGTTGCACGCAAGAAATCTTAGCAACAGGTGGATAAGACACATATATGGCCGAGGTGGGTGGATGTGTTCATAACCACTAACACACAACCTCCAGCGATGAGCCATCTGTTAGCGCCTAATTCAACCATCTCACACATTCAAGGACAGGTTCAGCTGCTGAGTCACAAGCACATAAAGAGACGCCGGGGTAGCCTTTTCCCCTGATTCTATTCTATGTTTTTGTCAATACTCAATACGAGTTTGTCATCCCGAGGATTGCTGTAGTGGCACATTTATCACACTAAAGATGGATTTACGCAGCCATGAAAGGGTCGTTTTGTAAGCCGAGTTACAGGAGAAAAAGGAGAATACTGGACTCAAAATGTCCCCCTCTGTTCACTGTGTGCTGCCGATGCATACTGATAAAGGCCTTCTTCAGTTCCTTTCACTAAATATTTTGACAGTATTGCCTAATTCATAGCAAGAGCAGAGCGACCTGCACCGACTTGCTGTGATTTAAAACCAAGCTAAAAGTTTCAAAACACCACAATGTTCCCACTCAATTAAAACCAGGAGCCAGAGTGTTCGTAGAAACTATAACAGCTCCACCACTTGGTAAAGCCAAACTCAAAGCCCGATTAGTGCCAAACAGGAGGGCGTTTATCACCTCTGCTGAAATTCAAAAGGCTTTGCGAGTGCAGTACTTCCAACATGGGCTCTCAAAACACAAAGCAAGGCGACGATGAGTAGAGACATCATGTGACTTACGAGTGTAAAAACTCGATTGGTCGCTGATGCCCGACATGTCCCAAAGTGCCCAGACTGAAAGATAATCTAAAAGCCATCCTGTGTGAATATGACCTTTGCTCAGTTCTTGATTTATAAGAAAGAAGCTGATTGGTGTTCAGCCTGAGGGAGTGACGGCGGCTGGATGGCGGGTGAGTAGCAGCCACGGGGAAAACACACTGCCAGTCCTGTGATAGCCGTATGAGAGTCCACATGCCCTGATGAGTAATTCCTCCCTCCCTTCCCCATCACCATGTGGTCGGTGGCCCTGAGTCATTGTCCACACTTTCCCTCACTTCCTCTCTTGTCGGGCCGTCTCTTTCCCTCCTTGAGAAGCAGAGTCCTCCTTCCTTCAGCAGTGGCCGTCCCATAGGGGAACTCAACAAACTAGCCTCCCTCTGATGACTCATTCGCCGACATCAAGAGCTCCACTCCACACCACCCGTTCTCCAGCCACGACAGGCCACCAAACCACACCACACCCAGGCCTGGATCCCAGTCCTCCACAACCCGCTTGCCTTGATATCTCTCTATATGTCCGTCTGTATCACCACACGTCTTCTTCCTTGTCTTTGCTTGTATCATGTTCCTTCTCTGTACAGCTGCCGTCCTGTCTTTGTGCTTCTCTGCCAGCATGCTCGTCTGCTGCCTGTCGAGATGGCTCGTTGTTTACCTGTCTTACTCCCCATCTGCTTCCCTGTAGTCCAACCAGCCGGTGTATTTTATCTGAATATTTGTGGTCTTCCTGTCGTTGCCCTACAGCCAGAACTACCTGCCTATCATTCTGTCTCCGTCTTTCAGTCCTTCCTTTATGCATGTCAGTCAAGAACAGAAGGACAAAGGGCGTCGACTCCCCCGTCTGCATGTAAAACTGTGAAGACTTGGTTAGAAGTATAATGACGACATTAATCACAACTCTGCCAAAAGAAAAACATCGGTATTGTTAGCTGGCTAATCGACATCAACATGCTGTGAATGTTTTTCACAAAATCTTCTCGTGTTGGTCTTCAGAGATGCTTCGTCCTTAACGTCATGACTGCATACGTGTATAGTAACCCATACGTACACAGAGAACTGGCCCTGCAGTGCAACAGGTTGATGATGTAAACCCTTACATGCTGTCCAAAGATCCTCTGCATGCTGCAATCGTTGACCATTGCAAGAGCAATAAGGATTTTTAGGGGCATTATGACTGGGTTAATAAAACACAGCTGCCCCTAAAAGTCCCTCACTTTTCTTGCTGCCTTTTCTCTCTCTCTCTCCCTCCCTCCCTAGCTTAACATTTCTGTGTCTCATTCCAAACTTTTGAGATCAAACTACCGCATTTGCTGGCTCCTCCGGTGCAGTTCGGTGCATAACTCATCTGTTGAATCAAGGCTGGAGAAATGCAACCACCTGGGGTGGCCATAACGTGGGTTGTTTGACCTTTTATGGGGAGCTGGGTGATATTTCAAAAAAGCAAACATGCTTTCCAGTATTTATGAATTGTATATTTATAGTGACGAGTTTTATTAGGCTCAGCAGTGACGTTTTTAAAGGGGGTCGAATGAGTTCAGTAGAGAATTTCCGAGAAAGACCGCTCCGTGTGCTCATTAGAAGCTTTCACAGTAAAGGTAAATACCATCGGCAGCTTTCTATACGATGCTCGCATTGAAATAGCTAACATGATAGTTATGGTCAGTTTGGGAGAGCAGTGAATCCAGTGACCCAAGACAGAAAACAGCCTGGGAAACGTTGGGAATATCTATTTTAAGTAAGTCCACGACCATGCTAACAAATGGTGTTGAGGAGAGAGAATATGAGACAGCCGCTATGGAAAATAATATACGTAGCGCCGCTCAGCAAGTGGTAAGGTGGGTCCGATCGGGCCTTTTAAACAATGTGAAATGCCACTGAGAGAGGAGGCCTGGCAGGCAGTAGCAGCGAGCACTGTTTTATATCACAACTTTAATCAGCACACTTGGTGGCTATCCCAGAGCTCCGTGTAGCCATGCAGCTTATTCAAACCAGGCTGCTCATTCTCCTCCCTTACTAGGCCCTCAGCCCTCATTCTCGCACTGGCTCGTACTCTCCTACCGCAAACATGGAGAGCTTTTGGCTGGAGTGGTTTCATCTGTTTTCTGTGATGTGTCACTGCGCTTTAGTGGGCTCCGTTGGAGGGAATCAGTTATTTGCATGAGAAACCTTTTTGTGTATTTATATGCTAAAATTTTAAACGTATCGTACGATAAACATCTCACGAGGAAGTAACGAGGGTTTGAATATTTTCTGCAAAAGTGATTAATGTTGGGATAATATGCACAGTCACACATAACTGAGAACTGCTTAACGACAAAGTGTAAACTTTCCTACAACATCATTCCGCGGTGACTTATTACAGGCGAATAGCAGGCATGTAAAAATGATTTATTATAGACAGCTGAAGAATCATATATTGTTTTTTAAGTTACTCAAGTAAACTGACAGAGAGATTAAATTGAAATGCTTACTCCGACTGTCAGGGAAGCCTGTTCTGTTGACAGGACAGTTTTAAGTGTGATTTAATAGTCAGTGAGGTCTCGCGTTTTTAAAATAAAAATCCCATGCTTCAGCGAATGTCTTACCTATGTGTCATATGCAGCACGGAGTTGCGACCACGGCCCTCCCCTCTATTAATTACATACAGCATCTAGTGTCAGGATGCTAAATTCATTAGTGAAGTATGTACGGCATGCGAGGGTCAGGACAGATATAGAAACCGGCCTCCAAAACAACTTCTTCTCCGCTTGACACACTTGTGCAACATAGTAGAGTTTTACATCTTGTTTTGTTTATTTTTATAACAACGCTACCTGTTCTATGAATTCCACTACTGTTTATGTAGGTTTCACTTGTACAGCATCCATGGATACGGTTCGGCTAGATTAGAATACTAGTCTTTAAGTTGTTTACGATAATACTACTAAATCAATTTTTAAAGTGTGCTCCTCCGTTAAGGAAGAATGCATTGAAGGGTGCAACCGATTTCCCCTGGATGTTTCACTGTTTTTATAGTTTGGCCTATTTTAGCAGTTGCTTAGAAAAATGTTTTGAAAATCGTTTCACAAGAAAAATGGTGTCTGTTAAGGAATTTAGTTTTCGAGAGAAGTGGAATTCAAAAATTGTTCATCGATGTACTAACAGAGAAAGATAACCTTTACTTTGACTTACTCTCAAGAGGCCTTTGTGGGGTTTTCTTGCACTGCTCAATAAAAGATCTTTTTAGGCAGCAACGCTCAACGTTTGACCCACTGTGATATTAAAAAGTTAAATTCCTTTACACCCATGTTCTTATTTAATTCTACAACCTGAAGTGAAGCTCACAATTAAACATAAACTGAAATCCCTATAATATTAGCCTGCAGTTTATATATAATCATTTAATTGTGCTTTTCCATATTACTATGATATTCTGCTATCATTCTGAGTGATCATATTGAATTTGTGTGGAATCAAACCCCTAATGAACTCCCCAGAGTTTTCGAGATTTTAACCTGATATTTGGACTCTTTCATCAGCAAACTTGGTGGTCACATGAGCCAGAAACTGGGACTTTGTAGGCCAGTTGAATGAATTGAGGACTCACCTTGCCCGCAAAGACCCAGCCTCTGACACACCATCATCATCTTCATCATCATCATCATCTTCATCATCATCATCATCATCATCATAATGAGCCCCATCGCCAGGGACTTGATGAAGAGGAACCTCCGAACATATGGATTCAGGAAAGCTCCCCTGCCACAAAATCTTACTTCCAGACAAGGTAATGAAGGAATGCGATGGATTTCATGGCCGATACATACCCGATCCTCCGCTGCCCTTCTGGGGATGCTGCTCCCCGGTTACCTGCAGACCGTGCAGGTGTCAGCATCCTGTAGCCGTGTGGGGACATCGCGTAAAAAAAGCGCCGGCTGTCTGGCGGCTCGTCTGGCCGCCTGCAAGCGAAGTTTAACTTCACCGTCTACCCAGCAGCACCACCGCCGCCCCGGTAATATCTGATCACTTGGTGTTGCACGCATCCCGAATTGAGCAAGATTATCCTTTTGGGGGTGGGGGAACAAATTGTCTTTGGGAATAAGTCGGACAGTCCCCCCCCCCCCCCCCCCCCCCCCCCCCCCCCCCCCCCCCCCCCCCCCCCCCCCCCCCCCCCCCCCCCCCCCCACCCCCCCCCCCCCCCGCCCCCCCCCCCCCCCCCCCCCCCCCCCTCCCCCCCCCCCCCCCCCCCCCCCCCCCCCCTTCGCCCATCAATCTCCTTCTGTCCAAGACATAGGACGCAACAGTGTCGCGCCTTGTGCCATTCTCCCCTCCTCCTCCCCTCCCTCCCTTAAAAAAAAGCTTCTGCTTTGGCCGGTGCACACCCAGCACCAGCCTTATGTCCAACCTGGCAAGAGACCGGAAGACGAAGAGAAAAGAAGCCTACTGGTGCTATTGTCATTCAGCCGCCTCGATATTAAAGGCAGGATATTCCCAAACAGCTGGAAGGGAGCTGATATATGATGCTGTGTCCTCGTGTTAGGCCCTCCCCAAAATGGATAAGTAACCTGGTTATTTTCAGCGCGTCACTGGCTCCTCTCCAGTTAGGTTTCCGTCGGGGGCGCAGCAATGTGGCCCCGTCTCCCCCAGAATCTTCTGAAAGAGGACTTGGAAAATGCACTACTGTCCGAGGATGTGTGTGTGTCTGTAACTGCACACATTCCTGCAGTGTGTTGGCTCCACATGCGCCGCACGGACCCGTGCTGTGCGTCTTTCAAGGTGTTCCCCTCTTTTACCGATGCTGCTCAGGAGGTTATACATCCCAGGTTCATCACACCTCTCCTGCTCCCTCCCTGACCAGCAACATGTTGGTGGGCTGCGACCCCTTGTGGCAGCCGCGCGCCACGACACTTCATGTCAAACGCGCTTCATTGTTTTAGTGGTCACATGTGTTCCTACCAAGGCCAAAGTCATGGAGTCAACATTTCCTGCCATTCTAAAATGTTTAAAAATTCAATAACACATGGGAGGAAGTATGTTATTTGTATTCTTCTTTACAATTATGTTTGATAGTGTACTGCTGTATTCTTCTTTACATTTCAATTTTTCATTTCTATTTATTTACTTTTTGTTTTATACACTTTTTCAATCTCAGAGGGACTAAAAATCTCAGCCCAGACAGATTATTAAATCCCAGAGGGCTTAATAAAGGGTGCAGCAGTTAGGGGTCAGATGCGTTGCTCAAGGGGCACTTCCGCCATGAATGTTGGGGTCGGGGGAATCACTGTTCCTTCACTCATCTCACCCATATTTCTTTTACAGGGGATCGAACCTTTCAGTACCAAGCCGACCTTTCTAACCTGTAGGCCACTGTTACCACCAACAATACCAACATCACCCAAGAGATGATTGCATTCCCAAGTAACCTATAGTCTTATTTTCATTTCTTACATCAATATGGAGGGTGGGTACTTTTAGCATATTTGAAAATCTTGTGGGGTTGTGTCCTCAAATGTATATTATAAGTACGGCCCTGGTTGCTACAAGTCAAAGGGTGATTACAGTGTGACAGCTATGTTTTGGCCAGATTTTTTAGAATCTATTATTTAATGTATTTGATATGTATGTAGTCTATATGCTGGCCTCATTGACATGGTTTCAAAAGCCTTTCCAGCTTTTGATACCATTTCACATTTGTAATTGCTCTCTTCTCCCATTTTACATTAAAATACAATATGTTTCTAGTCTATATGCTTTATTGCACTATTCTCAACAGATGCATTGTATTTTATTCTACGGTATTGTATTATTTGTGCTATTTGCTTGTGCATTCTTGGTTTCAATAACGCATTATATCATATTAGACGCTTTCTGCAATTTTGCAGTTGTGTCTATTTTAATATATCTAATTTCATGTCATTCACTTGTCATATTCTATTTTTTTCGATTCTGTTCTATTCTTGGGGTCATGTTCCACTTTTATTTCCCGTGGAGACGCTCATGTCATCAGTCACTATAGACTCGGGGGTACCGAATTAATACCGGAAGTCTTAGTAATTCACTTTCAAACTTTATTGGTTGAATGGAAATGGAAATGGAATAACTATTTAGCTAAATACTAAACATATTTTCTCTCTTGGGGTAACATTCCCTCTGGCACACACATTTATTTTCCCTTGGATGTTGTCTGACACTCAACTGTTTGATTTTACGTGAGTGTGAAATTGTTTTACTTTGAAATGTTTAACCGGAAACGATGCTTGTGATTCTTAAGGGCTTGATAATGTAACCACCACCTACTTGGCACCGAAGAGACACTGCCCGGCTTCTTAAAAACAAGACATATCGTTACTCCAGCAACAGGACGGATGTTCTTCATCACCTTCATCATCACGTTGACGTCTGACGCGCGTCGGTGAGTTCGAGTCTGTTTATTGAGCGCTCGTCTTGAAGCCTGCGCACTCCAATCTATGTACTTGTTCCGTCTCCTGATCCTCATTTTGTCGATCAATGTCCTGCTGAACTGCAGAGTGAGATCAGCTGAAGATCGATGATGTGACGTGATTCGAGTTCAATGGATCAATAGATACATGACGTCAGCGTGTTAAAGAGTCAGTGGTCCGGAGCAGGGGGTGTGTGGGGGGGCAGTAGAGATTGAACATGACACTAAATCTGAGTGTGAAGTTATATTGTAGCTGTTGGTCAAGCAGGGAAATAAACTTCTTAAATAAAAGAATAATAGGACACCTGATTGTGTGCTGAGTTAACTCCTTTACTAAAACTATGTGTAAATAATTATTATCAAGCTAATAGTGGAGCTAATTTGACCTACTTTTCATCCTGGCTAGTTTACATGAACAAATCCATTAAGTTTCATAACATCAGTTTTGAAAGTTAATTTCATTGTTGTAGTTGTGATGTTTTGGAGACACATTGCACCTTTTTCTTTTCCTTGCAGTTTGGCAGAGCCAATAAACGGTGGATGTGGCCGGCGCCCAGCTACAGGCAGCTCTCTCGATGGTCTCTCCCACCATGAAAGCGTTGGTGGATGCTGTATGGGCAGTGTGGAGTATTGGGGCCTCCATCTATGACTACATTCACACCAATGCCATGGAGGAGCGCATCTACGCCCTTGAGAACGTCATCACTATCCACCAGTGTGTGATTGGGCTTCTGTCCGCAGGTATACTGGTGCTCTTCACCTACATCCTCTGCAAGAAACTTTGAGGATGTGTGAGCGAATGGTGACATGACGTAGGACAGACCAGAGACTAACGTTGGTTCCCAGTTTGGTCAAGCAAAAATCTACCAGGAAGATCTTTACATTAAGGATGAAAGACTGACTCATAAGGGCAGATTGTCTGTGGAAAGGAGAAGTGGTGAAGGACTTGAGACATACAGGAATACTGTCATTATTACGACAAGTTGGTGAGAGCTTGCAACTCTCAGAAAAACATAAGCCACTGTAAATGACAAGACATGAGGTGTCTTTTTATGACTGCTGCTTTACTTCTCTTCTAAATCTATGTTTGGGATAACAGACTGAGCTTCGTGCTTCCTCCGGGGGAAGTCAGCATGACGGGGTCCAGCGGGTTTTAAAGGCTGGTATTGATAGTTTTTTTCTAATCATTGATGCTTTTTGTGCTGATATACTTTATTGTTACGATTCCATTCAGTTAATGAGGGTACAATGGGCCTTTCCACCTTAACAGCACCGATTTGCCTCATTGACACACACACACACACACTCATTGTCTTGCTCCAGGACATTTTGTCACGGCCTCTGGAGGAGCAGGTGGATGAACCAATAACCTTCCCATTCCTAGACGGCCATGTTACGTCATATGTCAATAACAAAACTGCCAGGAGGATTTGTTACCGGCAGGGTTTTACACTTACCAGGGATAAACAGGCTGATTCAGCCTCTCCTGAAGGCAAATTTATGATGATGCAGGTTTTGCAAACTGAAGGTGTTGCTGGAAATACATGTAACACATTTAAATGATTCCTCAGGATAACCTGACAGGAAAAAGCCTGTCAGCAAAACCCTTCACATGAACAGTGAACAGCCACTTATTTTTGTAAAAAAAAAAAAGCAGGCTCATATATCAGCAGTACATCTGTCAAACTCCATTTACATAAAATGACCTCTTTTGACTCATTTGAGGGATCATAATTAAAATATAATTTGCCATAGCAACTTCTGCCTTAAAGCATGTCATGTATCTACTCCCTTGTGATCATAAAAGCACCCTCAAAGCCGGTCTGAGATATCAGGAGAAGTGAATCTGTGGTGCCTCAAACAACTTTGGTAAAGCAGGTTGATAAGACAGAGAGACATCAGGGGTGTTTTCTTATCCTGAATTTGCATGAGCTAATAACAGCTTTACACTGCAAAGTTGTTATCAAGAATTTCATGAAAAGTTTATAACATGTAGTTTGTGTTATCGACATCAGTCCTAAAATCATGATGCACTGTTGAAATGCTTTTATCATTCGATCTCCGAACTGTTAACATGTCAAATAACAAATTGAAGTGTCCTTCAAATGGAATATATTTTGTTTGTATGTGAAAGTGTTTTGTTGGCCGTTGCAACGACTCATAGATGTGCTGCTTAATATCTACGGTTTTGTTCTTTTAAAAGGTAACATGAATGTAGGAATCAACACTTGCTTGATGTTTGGAGTGACAAGAGAAGTTGTTTAACTTGATTGCTGTGTGGACTGTGATGGTGTTACTGACAGTACAGACGGACCACAGCAGAGAGCACCAAGAAAGAGTGATTTAATATTAGAACAGAAACTGCATCATTCCAACATGCCAAACAAGTGGAATTCTTTTAAATCAGACCTCCTTTGTATCCTCCGTGTACCCAACATGCTGCTCGCATCAGTTGCAGCACCAACAGCTGTGTATAAAAATGGAAAGTGAGTACGAGTTGTTTCACGGCTGCTTAACAATGCCAAGAACGCTGTCAGTCAAATTTAAGAACATTTTTCCGAAACATTCCTGAAACATTTGAAGAGAAAACGGACAACAAACGCCAGAAACTGCATTACTTCTTTTCCAGTTAAAGACATGGAATCAGTTCATGGATGGCCGAGGCGCCAGCAGGTCCAAGAAGAACAGGAGCTCTTAGAAACCTGCACTGGATCTTCAGCTGATGAACTTCTATGCAGTTGTTGAACATCGGCTGTTGTTATCTGAAGTTACAGGACGTGCTCGGCGTCGATTCAACCATACGGATCCACTCAGATGTGTCCGGTCTGAAGAAGAGTATATTTGGTGGAAAATCTTTCCACACTGTCGCCCTCCAGAAACTTCATGGCTCTCCAGTGGATCTTTCCACAGTTCTCTGGCTGGCCGAGGTTTCCCATCTCATCCTGGATGTACTGCAGCCACAGATCTTCGGGAGAAAACAAATAAGAGATGACTTTAAGGGAAGAGATGTGAGAGTCAGTCTCGCCGTTCGCTCATTCGGGCTCCTTCATGTCCATTTTGTGTCTTTTCCCAGGAATGTATTTCCCATCTGACGCTCTAATCTGAGCTGCTAATGCTCAAATAATAATAGAATATCCTTGAAACTTGAATAACAAGATAATGTGAATAAATATTTTTGACTAACAGTTCTTTTCTTTTTGCCTCTTGTTCCTTTAACTGATTTAAAGTCATCTCACCGTCATCCGAGGAGCCGAACTCCTGCAGAGCCCTCTCGTAGTAATCCCTCAGGTTGTTCATCTTCGGGGTCTCCTGAAAGAGCAAACAACATTGTTACAAACAGCTCAGGACTGTCTTGATTTATCAGCATTATAAATAATCTCAATGTCTGCCATCCGTCTGGACTGTTTATTTTTGGCACAGTTGAAAGTAATCTGAAACTATCCAGACACGTAGTTAATAGCAGATTATCCCAGTAATCTGCTCTGTACCTAAAACCACTGGGTGTCTGAACGCTGTGTTTCAGGCTGAATATTTCCTGTTTGACATTGAGTAGCTTTTATACTCACTTGTTCCTTCTCGATCTGGATCATTGTGGTGAAGAAGGCCTTGGAATAAGGTCGGCTTTCCTGGACACTAGAGAGAGCAGAATGTTTTTCTTAGCCTGAAATCTGCAGCTCCGCCACACGACACCACTTCTGATCTCAAGAGGGCCAATTACAATCTGTTTCCCTTTTGTATGATTTATTGGTTTCGATTAATCATAAGCAGATAACTTTTTCTTTTTTTTTTACCTCGTAAAGGTCTTTCTTGCTTTCTTGTAGCCTCCGGTGGAGTATGACCAATCAAGGTAGCTCTCTCTCATCTCCATGGCAACAGCCGCTACTGCAGACAGCAGACCTCTCTGGGAACAAACAAGAGAACAGACAGTCTGAAAAGCGTTGTCAGGACAAACCATAGTGCAGACATGAGGGGCTGCTCATCCTCTCTGCTTCATCTTTGAGTGTTTATATGAGAGATCTGATAACAGTGCATCTGTACAAAGAACAGGAATAGCTTTCAATGTACGTAGACACGAAGGAGAACTGCTTTTCCAACCAATATTTGTAACATTTTGTAAATGAATACACACTGGCATGTCTCATCTGTTGTGTCACTGTATATGTTGTATATTTGGTCATAAAATATGTGTTGATCAGAGCACATGGTGGTCTGACTGCAGGGGTTTCGAACTAACAGGTGGATTTTGATGGACTACCTTGAAGAGGGCTTCTGTTTCCTCAGGATCCTGGTTGGCCACGCTCCACTGGACCTGCAGCCGCCAGATTGGTAGACACTCCTGTCATGCCAGGGAGATAGAAAGCGCAATAAGCATCGACCATCTTGACAAGCGCGAGGAGTGTTTGCCGTGTGCGCTGCACTAGTATTAAAGTTCTTAACGAACAGCCGGCACAGAAACTCATTGGCGTCAAATTCGGATACGGTGTGAGAGGGAGGCAGAAACCCAGCGTGCCAAAAATATAGAATATGCAGAACAAACAATATCAAATAGAAAAGAGGTATTAAATAAATATTACATTCAATTCAACTTACTACAGAGTTCATTAGTGTGTCAACATATGTTCAGCTATTAGTGCACACTGACGTTTGCCCTGCATAGATTTGCCAATTTCTGAGGATCAGGGATCGAATCCTTTTATGTCCCACAGTATAGTAGAAAAAGACTTTCCTTCTATTATTCCTGGTCATGAATCCCAACATGCTAATGCGCCTATAGAAGGTCATACGTCCTGCTGTGCCTCTACGACTGTGCTGTGCAGCAGGGAACCAGTTTATTATTTGACGTATCAGATGCAAACGACTGGGGTGTTAATGCTATTGCTCAACAGGGAAAAATCTTTAATACAAGCAGCGTGTAGTAATCCTCCTCACGCCGCTACTTCTCAGGGCCGCAGTCTTGTGAAACCCCCACCACAACTATAACGAGTTATTCTGGTCATTAAAGATTTGCGACTGAGTCCCAGAATGTTTATTCAGAATCAGACAGCATTGTGCTGTGAGGTGCAACAACACCACAGGTACATCATGGTATGTGTGTAGTTCATGGTGTGTTCCAGAACACTGACTTCAGAATAACTTCAGGGAATGAGGATTTGCATTTTTAACCTGGGGGCTGCTTTGTAGGTTGTGTGTAGGTTTCAATGTAAGTTTTAAACATGTCTTTAGCTTTTCTCACATACCTAAGGGGGGTGGAAGAAACCATTTGAGGAAGTTAAGAGGATGAAATGGAGGCTAATTGGGCCAAGGAGATGACCCACTTATATAGCAGTTTGCTATAGCTGGTAACTGCTGTGTGTGTGTGCGTCCAAGGTGAACCGTTACACCGTGACTGCGAGAGCACAACCGACTCGGTTCATGTGCTCAGCGCACGCAGAGACAGTGAAACTTGATGTGATGGGTATTGCGTGAAGTCAAAATGTGTGTGTGTACCTTGGGATTGAGGTGTGTGAGAGCGTCCTGGAATAGTCTGCCCACGTCTCCACTCCCCAGCTGCATTAGTGTGTGCAGGCTCAGGCTCCACGCGGACACTGATTGGCTGTAGCGCTGCGTGGCTGCCATGGCAACGCTGGCTGCGCCCTCAGCATCTCCGGACGACAGCAGGATCTTTAGCTGGTCACACGGAGAACATGATGTTGATCGTTTCCACTCGATTCAATTGTAACTTTATTCAGAAATCGTAAAGAGACAGATTTCTCCTGTTTCTATTTTTGTTTGTTGATCACTGTGAATCAAAAAGTTAAAAGCTTGCAAATAACACACATTAACTCCTTCACTGAATTAGATGACAACATACAGAGCTCCAGGAGAATGCTCAAGAGTTGTTTTGTGCTTTACAAAACATCCACACCCTGATGTCATGGCCTTCTGGAGAGCCAGGGACTTTCCTCTCTTCAGACAAATCCTAATTTGTTTTGCCTTGACTTGGACTCACACAGCCGAACTAAATTAGCTAATGCAGAACAACGTGCTCGACTTCAACAAAAAGAGGAAGACACTAAAATTCATGTAGCCAATGTCTTACCCAGGTCTTATAATAATCCTCCTTCAGCAGTGAGGAGTCGTGGGCGCGCTGCAGAACTCCCAGCAGCCTCTCTTGCCTCTGTGGTGCACACAAATACATGTGTCAGCATTCATCCTTTAAACAACCATCTCAGAAATGCACTGTTGAACAACGTTCACCCTCAGAGGCAAACACACGGATTTAGTGGGGAGAAATGTGCTGCTTTTCACTCCTCACCTTGTCCTTCAGCTCTTGTACGTTAGTCTTCCTCTTCACCCTTTCCAAGCAGTAGGCGACGTAGCAGCTCCACATGGGCTCTAGAGTGCAAAGCACACAAGCACAGCGATGGTTTGTTACACTGACGCGTCATATTGGCCTGGAGTCTGCTGGCAACGGGCACCCACATGAACTGTTCATTCCCTGTGTATGAGTGGGCTCGTACCAGTGTTAAGGGTCTTGAGTCCTTCCTCATAGACCTGGCAACAGCGCTCCTCCCTTCGATTAACATCTGAGGCCCGGCCTTTGGCAGACTGGAGCTCCTCCCCTGCGCCAGGAGCCTCGAGCTCCCTCTTGGCCATGAAGTCCCACGTCACGCTGTCCTCTGTGTAGTTAGTTTGTAAGCTGGAAACAGACGGGGAATGTAGGACGGATGTTTGTACTTAAAGATGAGCTTCAGTTTGAGATGTCAATGTGTGTCCGAGTAGAAACTCAAAGTAAAGTGGTGTCTCACTCTTGCAGGATGGACTCCTGGAGTTCCTTGGTGAAATCAAAGATCCCTGCGATATGCAGAAGTGAGATGACAAACTCTGCTTCTGTGGAACAAAAAGAAAAACATTCCTCAGTTTTAAGTGTTTAGACCTTCGCCGATAGACAAAGCAGCAACAACCTGTTCCACACACATCTTTGGTTTTGGTTACTGCACAGACACAAAGACAAATTACAACAGAACCTACCTTTGTTTTTGCTTGTTGCGTCTTTGTACACAACCTGAGCCAGTTTTCCACTCAGGATCTCTGGGGAGAACTCATAATCACCCTGGAAGAATGAATGCAACATGACGGCGTTAGAGTTTACGTTTCAACTTTCTGCATTTCCAGTTTATTCGTAATCAACACTCACCAAGTCCAGCTCTGCTTTCTCCAGCTCCATCTGCTGCATCCTCAGTTTCTCACAGTGCAGCAGCTCCATACGGAAGTACTAACACACAGTCAGTCAAGGAGGTTAGAAAAGCTTTAAAGAATGGTCAACCTCACAATTATCACAGGTTCAAAAGCAGCTGATCCCCCTATTTGCTCTTGATGACCTTTATTTCAACAGAAACCACAACCCTGTCAGTGACTCACCCAGACCAGGGACTGTGTCATCATAGAAACATAATCTAGCTGCTGGTTTCTCCAGTTGAAACTGAGCGGTTATTGATACCCTGTGAATGTTCCTGCAGTGGAACTGAAAATAAACATCTCTGCTTCTCTTACCTCCTGGTAGACCTTCTTGTCGTTTGGGTGGAAGCGTAGAGCCCTCAGAAACAGGTGCCTGGCACTTTCAGAGGAGTTTCTATCCTCCATCTCACTCTTGGCAGCCAAGATCCACAGGGCTAAAGACGGGGAAGTCAGCATCAATATGGATTTGTATGTGACATCCTTGTTTGTTCACCCTCATAATGAGAATCGTAGCACTGAAATGCAACAGCTGCAGCCAAGAATGAGAGTTCATAACACATGAATAACACTGATGTACCTGGCTTGTCAGGGTGGATGGCGAGCATGGTGGAGAACACCTTGCTGATCTGGCCTTTGGTGGCCTGAGGAGGGAAACCAACACGTCATTATAAACACGCCTTCATCGGAACGCAGCTGTGTTAAACCAAGCGATGAGATCTTGACATACCCATTTCTTACAGAAAGCAATATGCGAGAGCCACAGCTGCACATCATTCTGTGGAGAAGAGAGGACATCTCTGTTGTTAGTGTCTTCACTCATTTCATCCATCAAAACTAATTCCGCACATGTGAACCCTGAAGGGTTTTATCCAGCTTTCCACTTTCAATTGGGAAGCAGAAATAAAGCCATTTGTTGTACAGCCCGACCGATACGGGAATCGGAATACATGTTTGAAAAGGAATAATTAGGGTGAGATCCACCAGGAAAGGGTTGTCACCTTTTCTCATCAGGGCTTGGGATGAGCAATGGCATTGTTCCTAATGCCCCAAATATCAAGTATAGTCATGCCCAAGTATTTAAGTTCAGGTGTTTTATTCCCTTTATCTGCCGTGTTTCTTTGTAAAGAGGCAGCAATTATCCCGTTTAGTAGATAAGAATATTGATTACTTTCTCTACAAGCATTTCATATTGATTATTATTAAAGTCATTTGATGTGATTACTTGTTTCAGTGGAATGAGACAGAATTTATAATCAATGTGTACAACATTGCAACTAAAAGAATCTTGATGAATTATTTGTATACGGTACCTTCCACTTGTTTGTTGCTCTTCTGAAGACACTGTTTATTCGGTGTATGATGGGAAACTCGATCTCCTCCTTTTTGAAGGTGTAGGAAATGTGCTGCAAAGGAAACACTGCGAATGATGCAACAACATACTTGTACTGTTCGCTTTTCACTGCATGTGTGTGAAGACGTACAGTTTAGCACTGACGTTCACAAGAGTAATTCTACATTCAAACGAATATTAAAATAAAATGAATTGAAACCATGTATTTACTAGCATTATTAGCATGGGACACCTACCTTTCTCCTCTTGTTGATCAGCTCCAACACGTTGATTTCATACTGTAATTCAATAAGACTATAGAGTGAGCATTTTCAACATCAACATAGTTTATTTCTTTATTTCAAATCCACGGTGAACTTATCACAACACTACCTGTATGTATGCTATGAAGTCTTCTTTGTTTGACATCAGCCTGTGGAGCTTGTATTCCAGGGCTGTTGCCTTCTTGACGAGGGATCTGTAAATGTGAAAAGAAGACTTAACTTTGTGC
>CAAKHC010002314.1:67099-105806 GCA_901007825.1 Macroramphosus scolopax
GAATTATGTCACTCAGCTATTCCCGAATATAAATTCCCATGAAGTCAGTAGGGAATAGTGAATGATGATGTGAAAGATGTTCACAGTCTAATACTTTGAAACAAATATTATTCTACCCTGAAGGAAGAAGTGCACAGCACAAAACATAACTGAGTTAAACTAGTGCTTATTTAAACTTTCTCCTCCAAGAGCAATTTTAGCATCATTTGTGAGGTACCTCTAACAGCAAAGAGTTGCGATGTGTTTACATGACAGTTTGGGCTAATGGATCATATATATATATATATAGCGACATCGATCCGATACTGGCATATGATCATTCGATCAGTTATTGATACGGAGTAGTGGATCAGTGCATTCCTAGATTTTTTTTCACTTTAAAGCTTTAGTCTATCAGTAATATGCCCCTTTAGAGAGATTCATGCATGCCGGACAATGAATAAGTTGGTCTTGAAGCATTAGTTATATTATATAATTCATAAAATGTATATATATTGAAAGACTTTTTCGTTCCACAAAAACCTCATCTGTAGTAACTAGTGAGGCCAATGGGAAGATTATAAATGTAATATAACGATAGACAGTTGTGCAGTTATCTGCAAAACATGATTGCTAACTAAATTCCCCCAGTTTTTGATGATGTACTATTAAGTTAGGGTACGTTGTCCCCTGTTTTGCTTCAAGGAAAGTGTCTGTAAGCTCTTGGATGTCGTCTTACTTGACTTCTTTCTTGGTGAAGAGCCCCACTCTCTCCAACTGCTCCAACTCAGGGATCCTGTCCTCGATCCGTTGCTGAACGATCTCTGCCATCTTGTCGATGCGACCGTTACAGGTTCAGGTTCGACGGTTATTTGGTGATGGTAAAGTTATAAATGATAACTTAATATTAAAATGCGACCTTACTGCCAGCAGTTGGGCTGGCTATCCTCCTCACACATGTGTGGAAGTTGTGATACGTGCGCTTCCGTTTCCGTCGCCGAATAGTTCCGTCAGGAAACACGATCAAGTGCCGGTGAAATGGCGAAACATACAAGCTAACCCTTAAAAACAGTCTATAAGTAAACTAGATATTAATTCAACATATTTAAATTGGCTAACACATTATTTAGAAAGCAAAATCGGTATGTTTTGAATGTCTGACATGTTATCTTCACTCCTTTTGTAATATATATCAATCAGATGCAGATCAGAAAATAAGTCGTTATAGATAACATGACAAGGTAATGACACCATTCGTTTATTATTTCAGTGACAAGTAATAAACATTTTGGTACTTAAACTTTTTCGCTCTTAAAGTATTCCGATACTCTAGCTTGAAAAACTGCAGTTTCCTGGAATATATAACTGTGATTTTCTTTATTCGTCGAAAGGAATCGCATGTTTCTGAGACACTATAGAAATTAGAAGAATCTCTTGAAAGCAGATTGCTTCCACCCTTTTTATCTTTGCTGTCTTGCTACCTAATTTCCATAATTGTAGTAGTGAGACATACTGACAACAATGCAGTGTGGTAGTTTAATTAAACAAACATGTTTTTAGAAAATACGGGCCCATGTCACGCCTTAATACAATACAGTTAGTTATTTAATAATCATAATAATTTTGTTTTAATTTCTATAAACAATATGGTTACTCAACGATGGCTACAGCTCTTTTCTATGTATTGTTAATTCTTTAGGAACGTATACATATTTTCCTTTCGATTTGCAGTTGTTTTTGTGAAATAAAGAGGACAAGGACGTTGAATGAAATAGAGAAAATTCAGGGGATGTCTTATGGCCTGTTCTGCAAAATGAAAGGCCTCATATGAAGGATAACGGTTTAGCTGTAAAGTCTTCTTGATGTGTATTCTGATAAACTCGATTTCCCGCAAAATCACAGAAAACGAGAGCGGGTTGTGTGTCATCTCCGAGGGGCAGCAGCCAATCACAGACCTCAATTCTCAGAGTCCCGTTCCCATTGGCTGACAGCTGAGTAATGCTCTGTTGTTCAGTACAAATTGAAGGAATCCAAACCCGACTTTAAATTGCAGATAAATCAACAATAGTTTGATCCAAAAATACGCAAACTATCTCCGATATAGCAAAATATTTATGACAACTGAATGCGAGAAATCTCAGTCGTAGCGTGGTTTTGTTTTCCACTAAAGTATGCTAGCATTGCTAGCTAACTAGCCAGCGTCTCGTCGCCTCCTCTTCATCTTCATGGGTTTCTGCTGTTGAGTCTGCCAGGCTTGTGCTGGAGGCAGCGAGGCTAACAAATTAATGCCATCAGCAAGGGTGGGTTGCCTTTATTTAAGTCCAATATCTACCACATAACGATGTGAATGTTTTCGTTAATACTAGTTTGATTAAACGAAAGAAGAGTAACGTACGCTGAAACACTAAGCTAGCTAACATGTTAGCATTGTGCTAGTAGTTGAGTTTGCTAGCTAGTCTGCTAACGCGAGCATTTGCCTCAAGGCTAGGGTAACTTGCAATACAGCCATCGATTTACCCTGTAATTAGTTTTGTGTTAACATGTTCGTTTTTTTCGATCGCAGAACTCAGGTCATATTATGAACGGGGCGAGTTGTAAAGCTAACGGCGCCGTGTACCCAGCCTCATCAGCAATGATGAATTCTGTGAAGAAGCCGAAGATGGAGCAGATTCAGGCCGACCATGAGCTGTTCCTACAGGCCTTTGAAAGTGAGACTTCACTCATCTACACTTAGTTATTCAGCTTTTTTTAATGTTTGGTTTCATTTAGGGAACTTTCCCATGTTTGCCATTTATTGGTTCATTAATTTTCTGTCGGGCTTATTTTGTTTTCAATATCTGGTAAGTTGATGGTTGACAGGCCTTCCTTGTGGAACTTGCAACCTAAAGGGAGCCCCAGATATTGTTTGTATTATGATACCAGAATTTAGGAAGCAGATATCAGACTGCTCCTTCTATCGTATGAATTTTGTTTTTGTAGATATACTTTGAAACGTGGATGTTCTACCTTAACAGCCACCTGTTAACATCTCTTGTTGTGGCATGTGTTCTCAGACATTTGACTACTCTTGATTAAAAAGATCCATTGAGAAATTGAATGAACACTTAACGTTTATGTATCGTATTGTATTTTTTTCTAGGTCTATATATTAACTGGGAATATATTATAATGTATTCATGAAAGGGGGCCCATGTTCCAGGTTGTATTAAAACTAGAGGGTTTAAGGTTTAACTTTGCAAAGTTCACAACATGATTGGGCTGGGTGATGTAAACTAAACTTAACCACACAATGTTTCTCAGTAAACCCTTTCATGTATAACTGGTCTGGCCAAGTTAGTACTTTAGGAATGACAATTTGGAAGATTACATTTCTAGTTGTCTAAAGAGAAAACTATCAAAGTTTGTTTTCCTCTGTCAAATTTTGGTTTGTTTCTCTCCTTTCCAGAACCAACTCAGATATACAGATTTCTTCGGACCAGAAACTTGATTGCAGTAAGTGACAAACTCTGCATACTGTCATTGTCTTGCCCATGTAAAAAAAAAAATGTAATGTGATCAGATAATGATTGGATATTTTTTTCCCCTCTTTTCTAGCCCATATTTTTGCACAGGACCCTAACCTTCATGTCTCACAGAAATGGTCGATCAAATGCCAGAAGGTAAATATTTTGTAGTTTCATATTGGATCAACTAAGCATTTGTTGATGCCCCAAGATGAATCGCTACCCAATAATCTCACTTATAGTATCTGACAGTATGATGAAGCCTTCTGAACTTGTTTTACCTTTTTCTTCACAGGAAAGCATTCAAAGTGGATAACATGTTGCAGACGGTGGAGAAGATGAAGGGAGAGCAGGAATCTCCAAGGTAACTCTTGTAGACAAGCTGCTCTATTTCTTTAGGATCAGTTGATTCATCACTATTGCAAGACCTTTTAACTTTTGGAAAGATTGATAAACAAGAAAACCATGTTGTTCATAAAAACGTCTACAGCTTTACCACGTGGAGCGCCTGCTTTTCAACTAATTTCATCTCTGCATGTTTGTTGTTTTCAGCTTGTCTTCACATCTGCAGCTAACTTTCACTGGGTTCTTCCATAAGGACGGTAAGCAGACGTTCAGCTCCAACTATTTCATGTAAATAAAGTGGACAATACTTTTGGAACACCATTGCAAATTACATCGTTTAAAATAACCATTAAAATATATCAACAACCCTTTAAAACAGATTCAACAAATACTTAATATTATAATCTTTATGAAGGGAAGATTTAATAGACCTTCATCCTGTCATCACGCATCACTGAAACATTCAGTTAATGACTACTGTAAACCGACTGCTTCAATGCTGAACATTTAAGTCTGAAAAGGCTTAATTTGAAAATCACAACAACCTTGAGACTGATCTTGGTCTTCTAGAGTCATTCAATGCCTCAGTTATATTGCTGCTAATAGCACATCAGCCCAAACAATTTCACTGAGGGATAATGATTAAAAATCATTTGTGGTTCTCTTTAATGTTGTCCTCGATTATTGTCCTCGTTTTTTTATTGGAACTTAAGTTATTGATGTTAAATTGATGATTGCTTAAATGATGGTAATTCATTGTGAACCGTTTGTTTCCATACAGAAAAGCCATCTCAGAATTCAGAAAATGAACAAAATTCTGTGTCTTTAGAGGTGCTACTTGTCAAAGTCTGCCATAAAAAACGCAAGGTAAAGTTGAATACTGAGTCACTTTCATGCACCTGCAGTAATGTGAATTCATTCAATGGCCAATGACCAAAATGTATTTGGTCAATTTTCTTCTAGGATGTCAGCTGCCCGATTAAGCAAGTGCCTACAGGTAAAAAGCAGGTGCCTTTGAATCCTGACAGTAACCAAACCAAGCTTGGCGCCTACCCTTCGTTACTGGTCTCCAGCAATGAGTTTGAGCCCAGCAACAGCCACATGGTGAAGTCCTACTCGCTCCTGTTCAGGGTGTCACACACAGGGAGAAGGGAAACAAACGGTCTGGTCAATGGTGAGGCCAACGAGAACATTGGTAAGAAGCTTCTCAAAGTCCACGTTGGAGCCTTTTATGTTCTGATAGACTGTTTGTATTGAGGTTTAACATGTATATGTATTATTTAAAAGTAAATTTCATGATGAAATGGCCAAAGAAGGAACATGGGACACTAGTTGAGCTACTGTTGAAGGGAGTCTTTTAACAAATAATCCAAAACATAATGTGAAGTGTTGTTTGGTTTAAATTGAACGTTCTTCAGATGACAAGAATTGAGTCATTATCAGCATCATGTTACTGTTTGTTGAAAGCAATAACCAGGTCAAGCAGCGTACAGATATACAGACTTAATGAAAGCTGATAGCGGCCACTGCATGAAATTGCTCACTGTGTTTTTGTATTTATTTATGCACAGACGTAACAGATACTCTGAGTAGAAAGAAGAGAAGCTCATCACATAGAGAGGACGGAGAGACCACAGAGACCTTTGTTGCACAGATGACTGTCTTTGATAAGAATAGGTACGTTTCTGCTATTTGATTGGTTGCAGCTCCTTTGCCGTTTCTGTCACTGTACCTGTAAATCGTTGTCTTTTCATTGGTGCTTTGCAGGAGGCTGCAGCTGCTGGATGGGGAGTACGAGGTGTCCATGCAAGGGATGGAGGACAGCCCCGTTAGCAAGAAGCGAGCCACATGGGAAACAATTCTTGATGGGAAGGTAAGGGGGGGTTGGCCATGTGTCTGCTTGGAAAGTCTGACCTTATTTGTCACATTTGAAGTCTGAGACTTTGTGAATTAGACACCAGATTTAAAAAATAACCATCTCTTACTTTTTCGGACTCATACTTGATCTTGTCCGTTTCCCACCACATCGCTGACCCTGAGCTCTGCATCCCTCTCCCACAGAGGCTGCCACCATTTGAGACTTTTTCTCAGGGACCCACATTGCAATTTACTCTGCGTTGGACGGGGGACGCCAGCGGGAAGTCCACTGCCCCAGTGGCCAAACCGCTTGCTACCCGAAACTCTGACAGCTCTAGCCCTATGGAGACCAGGACCAGCAACCATAGAGCTGCCCTCATGAGTAAGTACACAAACAGGTAGCTTGGACTCTTGCGATCTGGAAGAATTCTGTTTTGACAAAATCCTACATCACATACGAGCTGTCAATTAGTGTAAATAGCAAACGCAGAGCTGAGTTATTATTTTTTCATTTTCTTCCATCCTGATTCTCTTAGCAAAGCTGAATGGATCATGGTTTTGGAATTTCGGCCCACTGTTATATTTGTGTGGGATGATGCTTTTGTCACGAAGTCTGGCAGGAGGCACTCTGAGTCATAACTGTTGACATGCACCTCACTCTGTCATTGTCATTCTCTGAAAGAGACCAACAGTTTCGTTTCTGTATAAATCAGGATGTCAGAGCTTGAGCTATAAAACAGGCAGGAAGTTAAATATAATAAATGATTTAAAATGAAAGCAAATATATCAGGGGCTCTCCAGGGTGGCTCAGCGGAGTGAGGACTGGAGTCCAACAATGACAATGGATGATTAAACATCTGAGCCCGCAGCACTTTCTGGGTGTTTTTTCTGCTGCTGTTATGTTTGTAACTGCTGTCATTTTAAATCAGTATGTCAATAACAAACCATGTAATATCTACGTTTTTGTTGAATGGATCAAATTGGCAGAATTTCTGATCTGACGATTCTCCCACAAATAACTTGTCCATCTGTTCCCGTCAGCAGTGAAAGAGTCAGTCAGCACAGACATTCAGACGAGGAAAGAGCAGGTCCCTTGTGAGCCGCGGCAGAAGCTACGTATATTTTATCAGGTACGCCGATGTTTGGTTCTATGATTGTTCAGCAGATGAAACTCTCATGATAAATTCTGTAACTGTGGACTGATTCGATGATCTGGTTAACTCTGTTCAAATCACCCACTTACAGAACATCTTTTACATGATTACTTGTCTGATTTCTTCGGCTCTTACTAATGTGATGTGTTCTTGACCAGTTCCTGTACAACAACAACACACGGCAGCAAACAGAAGCAAGAGATGATCTCCACTGTCCCTGGTGTACCCTGAACTGCAGCAAGCTCTATAGCCTGCTCAAACACCTCAAGCTCTCCCACTCCCGCTTCATATTCAACTATGTGGTAAGAGACTCGGTGGGTTGACAGACTACTCATGCACCTTAAGACACCCCCAGCTTTTCTGTTTCTGTTCAATAGTTACAATTCCGAGAGAGAAGCCTCGTGTCATCACTCCATATACACGGTCCTGTTCCCACTATGCTGCTTGAAGCTTCAGCCTAGACGTGTTAATACAAGATCATGAGCAGAGGAAATTAATGGATGATTGATTTGTGTATGCAGCCTCACCCTAAAGGAGCAAGGATAGACGTGTCCATCAATGACTGCTATGATGGCTCGTATGTTGGCAATCCTCAGGACATCCACAGCCAGCCTGGCTTCGCTTTCAGCCGCAACGGCCCCGTCAAGAGGACAGCTGTCACTCACATACTGGTTTGCAGGTAAAAACCGGTGACCAAAAGCGTTGTGCATGCTCAAAGTCAATCAATGTAAATACGACTGAATTAATATATAACTATAACGAACATCTAGCAAAGCAGATTGTGAGGATTTAAAATGTCAGCATACATAGTATATATGTGGGATTTTGTTTTCTTACCTGCCTTTCTTTAGGCCCAAGAGGACCAAGCCGAGTCTGTCAGAGTTCCTGGAGACTGAGGACGGAGAAATGGAGCAGCAGAGGACCTACGTCAGCGGACATAACCGCCTCTACTTCCACAGTGACAGCTGCATGCCCCTGCGACCCCAAGAGATGGACGTGGACAGTGAGGACGAGAGAGACCCAGACTGGCTCAGAGAGAAGACTGCCACGGTGAGACGCAGTGACTCATGTCCTTACTGACCAGGTTCACTTAAGATGTCAAGGGAAACCGTATTTGCATTTGCCCGTTTATTTATTTATTGTTTTGACTTCTGCAGCAACTGGATGAGTTCACAGATGTCAATGAGGGAGAGAAGGAGGTGATGAAGCTGTGGAACCTGCATGTCATGAAGCATGGGTATGTTCAGGCACTGAATCTTCATCACACTTTACTCTTGCAGCATGCACAAACACCTCCATTTGATTTTATTTCTGCTGTTTTGATGGGTAACATGCTTACATGCTGGAGAAAATGTCTTGGCCTGGCCTTGGAACTATTTCAAATGATGCTGATTTAAACTGTTTAACAACAAATCCTTAAGGCTAAAACATTCTAAATCTCCTATTTGTCTCTCTTAGGGCAACAACTACAAATGTGGCACCTTTTTCATAGTGTTTTTATAGCATGCACCACAAGTTTATTCAAACAGAAACTAAGCATTTGTGTCCTTCGACTCTGCTTGCAGCTTCATAGCAGACAACCAGATGAATCAGGCCATCATGCTTTTCATGGATAACAGTGGCGCTCACATCATCCGCCGCAACCTCTGCCGCAACTTCCTCCTGCATCTAGTGAGCATGCACGACTTCAACCTGGTGAGCACCGCCACCATAGATCGTGCCATGGTACGGCTGAGACAAATCCAAGAGGAGCTGCCGGACACTGACGCAGAGCAGCAGGACCAGAATCTAGTAATGACAGGAACCTGCAACTCTGTCACCTCCAGTGGGGGGAAGCAAGGCAAGAGGACAAAAAGCGGGCTAACAGACTGATGTAGGATGGACGGATGGATGGAAGGAACGATGGTCTTTTTTTTTTTAATTTTCAATAAACTTTTCCCTCTGGTGCTTAGATAGGTGGGAGAACTGGTCAGCAGAGGACCTGACCTGAAACTGACCAATACACACGGTAACAAGTTTTTGGAACTTGAACTGAACCAAATATGAACAATCACCCACATCTTCATGAACCAGGAATTTGAGGACTGGATGATGTTAGTTGAACCTACTTATTATGCATTTTGTAGGAGCCACTGAGGTGTCTGTCTTTTGGGTGAGAGTGAACAAACTGATTCTGATGAGGCATGTCTGCCTTCGGTATGTCTGTCTTCCAGACGACGGTTATCAAGGCTACAGTTATAACTGTACCTGGAACTGGTCGTTGTCACTCTTTGATTATTTCTACGCATACACAATAACCTTGAACATTTTAGCTGTTTATTTTAGCACTTGGTGTTTGTATTTAGAAAGTTTATCTTGAAATCAAGATTTTTTTAAATTGATGTTGCGCCAATTGTCAAATGCAGCATTTCTACTGTCACCAGAGGAGAATCCTTGGTGTGTTTCACTGTTGTGACTGACATTGTCAGACACAACAATCTGAATTTGAACAGTTAAGAGAATATTACAATAAGTCTTCACTTGTGAAGGTTGTGTCAGAATCTCAAATTGGTTTGTGGGTTTTGCCGACAGGTTCTCACGACAATAGTGTTAAAGGTCCTGGATCCTGGACAAGTGATTACATTGTATTTTGGGTCCAGACTAAACCTCCTACTTCATCATGTTGGTCTGCATTGATAATAGCTCAAGAAATGGCAGGGAAATCAACTTTTCTGAATATATCTCCTGAAACAACCAGCAGCACATCACCCCATGTATCATTTAGAATGCATAGCATTGAAGATAAAAAATGTCCGTTGCTCTGAATGGGTGACGCATAACTTTAAACATGGTATTCTTTTTTTTTCCTTTTTTTTTTTTTTTTAATCATGAGTATCAGTAGCTGAGTGACATGGATTTGTATACACTGTAACTGCATCAAATGTTTCGCTGTGCCCCATTCTGAACTCAATAATGGACAGATTGCAAAGCAATATGCTGTTTTTTGGATTGTTGGTTTTCAAACCCAACTCGATAGTCTGTCCTGTCCGGCGCAGTTTAAGCCAAAGGGGGGTATCGTCATCAGTCTCTTATTTCTGTATATTTTATGTGTATGCTGTTTTTGTTTCATGACAGGTTTAAAAAGACGATTTGTGTTTTATAGCGTGGTCATAAATTGGTGTTCATCACCATGCTTACTTTTCATCTGACTTTCCTCAAGGACAACCAAATCAAACGTATATTTTTTTCCTCTCCATTAACCATAGTGGGTTTCTGCATTAATCTGGAAAAAGGGAGATTTACTCACCATTATAGGCAAAACACCTTGTTAAAAATTGTGAACTGTACACTCTGGCTAAGGGTTTTTTATATTTAAAGAAATAAAAACTCATTTGACCTCATTCATTGCTGCAGTGTCAAAAGGCTTATTAGGTGCTGCCCTGGAGACAGGATACTTATGCCTAGCAAGTAAATCGACATGAAACAGATCACCACTACTATAATTAAAAGAAAGTGTGTTCAAACGGCCATTATATTCTTTATTTAGAATGTTCAGCCATCAAGTTGAGAATCCATCTCAGCTAAACAATCTCCTGGGAAAAACACCTGTATGTTGAATCAACATTTCTTTTAGATCGAAACCTACTTTGACTATAAACAAAGTGAGATGTCACTGACTGATTAGTGGACTTCTGTTTGGAAGCCTCGAGTTTGACAGTTTTGGCTGTTACCTTCTTGGTTTTTTGCAGTTGAAGGTGAGTTTATTTAGATGATCGGGTGGAGCGCCTCTATTCTGTTTCAGCTTGTCACTCACAAGGCCCTAAAATAACCCTGCATTATCTATTTTACTCTAAATGGCACCATAATTTACAAAACGAACATGCATCTGGAAGCGAAAGTTCGTCCACACTCCAGCATGTAGGGGGCGGTACTGCGCCAACTGGAGTTACCAGCTTCCATTAAACCGAAGGACGACGAAGAATTCAGGCCGGTCGACATAAACATGTTTAGAAGTTGTATGTGCCTGTGTTACTTCTTATTTGTTACACTTAAAAACGTGTGTGAATTTAGCTTAATATATATCGCTAGCTTGAGTCGTGTGAAGCGTTGACGTCGCTAACAAAGCGGAGGACTGTAAATGACACGAGAGCGCCAAATTCAAAAATGCTAATGAAAAGTTACAGAACAGTCTTTGGAGTTTTGTTGAGATGCGAAACAAACTGAAACGAGCCAAAAATAGCCAGAACACTAAAACCCAACCGCGAACAGCCGACGTATTAACGTTAGTATTGTCAGAGTCGAGCAATGATGAAACGGCACCAGAGACAGACTCAGTCTTGTTGGCTGATGAAGATGCATTTGGTTCAAAGGGAGCTACGGAAATGTTCCTTAAAGCTGAAACTCTGCGAGAGAAGAAGACGTGTTGCCCCAAAGACGTGAAAATCGCACCCATTTTCCTACGTACAATACGACAGAGTAAGAGTAAAGGTAGCAGTGATGGGGGACTCCATCAGCCTGTAGAGAAGTTACATGAATCAATACTCCCTGCTCAGAGGGAGCAACACTTGTCAACACCTACAGTTTCTCCCCTGACGGAGAGAAAGAGGACCTGGAGAGGACAGGTGTCCCCCTCGGCTCTGCAAAGCTGTCTGAAGGAGATCCAAACATCTAACGCAGCATTTCCAGTCCAGAGTGTGTTTGGCTCTCTGCAGACGAAAGCCAGAGAAAGGCTGCAAGATTCTGGAAGCACAGGTTAGATTGAGCCTCAGTCTGCTATTTGACTGTATATGAATTATATTCTTACATATTAACTTTTAAAGTAGGGTTAGAATTTGATTTAACTATTCAGCCAAACTTTAGATATGTGTGTTTCTTTACACTTCAAAGCAGAGACCCAGTGGCAATCCAGGAATCACCAGAATCAATCAATAAACAAGAGGAAACAGGAAAATGAAAGCTCTCAGAAGGCGTCCAAACGCCCAAGGAACCGTCTAACAACAGAGGGGGCCGTCGGTACGAGTGCTCTGTCACGACAGGATGTTAAATGTACAGTCCCCCCAGTGAGGACGCAGCCCAGATTCAGCAGGCTGAGCCGCACGCACAGACCGAAGCAGGAAACGCTGGTAAACCATAATGTGACAAACTCTGAAAGGACAAATCAAACAGAATCAGACAGCCACTCTTTCGAAACCTGTGACATTCTCCAAAGAGGTAAAGCTTCTCAAATACTTCTGAATTCCTCAACAAGTCATATGTAAATTCTTCAACAGACATTGAATGTATTTTGTCTAGAATACAGTTCTGAGGATGTTCTCTGGACAGACAAGTACAGTCCTCAGCGTTCAAGTGAAGTGATTGGCAATTCTGTCTCAGTGAACAAATTGCACAGGTAGGCTTAATTTGAATAGCTAACTTACCTTCCCATTGAAATGTTGGACTGCAAACCAGTGTGATCATGCTTTTGCTTTGTAATTCAGTTGGTTGGAGAAATGGAAACAAAGAGCTGACCGTGATGAGAGGAGGAAAGCACAGGAAAGAAAACTGGAAGAGAACAGCAGTGGTATGTACACCAGGAGTTCACAGAACGTGTTATTTGTGCCACATAAATAAAGACCGTCCGCCTTTGCAGACTCATGGGATTGTGGGGACTTCCAGGGTGAGGCGGGTTCAGAGGACGACAGAGGGAAGCCGCTGTGCAACACCATGCTGATTACAGGGCCTTCAGGTGTGGGCAAGACCGCATCAGTGTACGCCTGCGCTCAGGAGCTCGGCTTCAAGGTTGGAATGCAACTCGATTATATTTGAATCCATGCTGACAGATACAGATGATTTACATCCATATATAATAATTGATGTCCAGACTGGTCGGTTCTGATCTGAATTTATGCCTTGCAAGATAAGAAATAAAAATGATTCACATAGTAAAAGCCGCTAAGCCAAATGGCTATTTGATTGTGCCAAGAAGTCTTTTATTCCAAGTTCCAATATTATTATAATTCAACAGAGGGACCGTTGAGTTTATAATAACAGATAGACATTGACCTTAACTCTTTCATTGTGTAATATGACTTGCCTTTATGTTTATTTTACTAACTGTTATAGAGTCATAGATCAATTGTATTAATCATCCTTCAAATTCTACCTCTCTTTGTTCTCATCCTACTTTACTCAAAGGTATTTGAGGTGAACTGCTCCTCGCAGCGCAGTGGCCACCATGTTCTGTCCCAGCTGAAGGAGGCAACCCAGTCGCACCTGGTGGAGACAACTGGGAAAGACCCACTGAAACCGGCTTACTTCAACAACTACACAACCAAAAGCTGCCTTACTAAAAATGAAAATGTTCCTGGTACGTCACGTCTGAGCAACATATATCTTAATTTGATTACACACTTGTGTACATGGAAATTAAGTAACATACACATGTTGCCCTCTGGGATCAAGAATAAAGCATACCATACCATACCATACCATACTTTAGTCCATCTAAATGAAATACATATTTGAGTACTGTTAAGTACATATTTCAAGTTTAACATTCTGATGGTCAATTTAAGAATTTATCAACAGTCTAGTAAGTTCTCTTAATTATGTAGATTATGATGTGTAGGTCAGGATATCTGTGCTGCATACATGCAATATATCATCTAAATTGTTTAGAAAAACAAATATTGCACCTCCTGTGATATGAAATTGAAGTAGGCCCTATTACACTTTCAACAAAATGTTCCATAATTGTTCTGCTCTAAAACACAAGTCTGATGAGGAAGGTCGAGGTTCCCTGAACGTAACATGGATTATGTTTGGTGTCTTTAACAGGAAAATCTGTGGCTCCCAAAAATGTCATCTCCAGCTCAAAGAACCGCTCGGCACAAAAATGTGGCCGCTTCAATCGCAAAGGAAAAGCAAATCCAGCCACAGTCACATTGGCAAGCTACTTTAAGATGAAGGCCAAAGCAGATCACTTACACTTTGGTGGCCTATCATCATCATCAGAGAAACCAGACACCAAACCATCACCTAGTTCTGATCCAGCAGTGTCACAGAACAAAAAAATGGCCACATCGCTCATTCTGTTTGAAGAGGTAAACCTTCTGACAGCTGTGCTGTAGAACCTGTGATTTAATGGATTTGAGGTGATGCATAAAACCATGTTTGGTTGATAAGTTTGCACCTTTTTGCTCTCACAGGTTGATGTGATATTTGAGGATGATGTGGGTTTCCTCGCAGCCATCAAGACTTTCATGACAACCACAAAAAGGCCGGCCATTCTGACCACCAATGGTAAACACATTGGGATATATTTACAGTAGAATGGGAAGACGAGCTGTGATGCAACACAAATGTCTTCCTCAGATCCAACATTCCGAGAGAGATTCAGCGGCAGTTTGGAAGAAATCATTTTCAAGACGCCACCAGCAGTAAGTCGAGCATGTTTGTATAACTCGATTTCCTGAAGTAGCTCCACACATCCCTCACATGTCTGTGCAAGAATATTATTGACAAGTTCATTGGAGTAATAAAGGCTGTCATGTAAAGTGTCTCCCCAGTAAACACTGCGTCTCTTCCCAGGTGAATGCCTGCAGCTACCTGCAGCTGGTGTGCTTGGCTGAGAATGTGAAACTGGAGTTGGAGGATGTTATTGATCTCGTCACACTGACCCGAGGCGACATCCGCCGCTGCCTGCTCCAGCTGCAGTTCTGGGTGAACAGTAATGGAGGCTGGCCTAAAGAACCTTCTCGTTTACAAAGTACGCTGCTCAGAATACATTACAAATTAAATTTCATTTAAAATACTTTAAAATCATTTGATCACTTTTGTAGGTTTGTATTTTTTAAATTTCTTTCATTCTCCATTGTCAATTATTGAAGATAAACACAAGTTAGACTCCCATGAAGCAGGCTGCACCGCCAGCATGCTGGGTCTCCACCCTGTGACCCCAAACTATCTGCTTAACCTTCTCAAGGTAATATCTTTACTTCTGTGCAGACATTTCCTAAGAATTTCTCCTAACAAACATCTGTCATTAGTTTCCGTCTGTAATTCTTCTTCTTCATCAGTCCTGGACTGAACCGGACAGGAACCAGCTCCTGACGCATCTAACTGAGAGCTGGAGGAGAGCTGTGCCTCTGCTGTTGTGCAACCTGGAGCTTCTTTTACCCATCAGGACCAACGGGACCTCTTCTGAGCTGCAGAGTAAGCCGGCACCCCGTGAAGTCCAGCTGGAAACAAAGGCGATTCACAGTAACTCTGTCAGGAATAAACACAAGCTTAGCAGGAAGAAATATATTGAATATTCTAATTTGTCAACCAAACCTCAACGAACCTCTTTGTCTTTAAAAGTGACTCCTTTAAGAACCTCAAGTTCAGTTGGCAAGCCTGACAAAGCTGCCAAAGTAGCATCTGACTGTTTGAATGCCCTGACCGACTTCTTTGACCTCATGTCATACGTGGACGCCACAGTGCCACCTGCAGAACCACTTGTTTCAGGCCCTTGCACACGAGATGAGTTTGTCTGGACCGGAGCAGCGATTAAGGACAGCTTGTTGGATGAGATGAGGGAGGAGGAAGGCGGGAGTTCTGGCCAGGAGAGATTGTTGGAAATTCAGGCTGCTGTTGAGGGTTTGGGGTGTCACAGTTGCTGGAATCGAGTGTCTGAGGCGTGGACTGAAGCCCAGAGATGCAGACAGGGACTTGGAGACGCCAAGTGGAGAAGGCTGATGGAGACACTGACAGTCTCTGTTTCCTCCAATAGGAAGAGCCCCAGCTTTAGTTGTCAACCTCTGTGTGCACCAAGGTGAGTGTATCTCCATTTCAGGGCTGTACTTCCAGTGTCTGTCAGTGTGTGATCATGCTGTTACTGTTCATCTTGGTTAGCCAAAATCAGACAACACAGAGGCCTTAAATTAAGTGTTATTCTTTTATGACCTGTTTTAAAAAATTCCTCAGCTCTTTGATCATATATATTCTAATTTGTGTGCTTGTACCTACAGTGTGTCCCAGAGTAGGTACAAGCTGAGCAGGTCAGTGCTCAGCAGTCAGTCCTTCAGCCTGCTGGGGAACAGACGGGCTGTCAGTGTCGACTACATGCCAATCCTTCGCTGCATTAGTCGCTCTCAAAGATCACAGGAAGACAGGCCAGTCAGGTGAGCCGCACACAATGGAACTGTTAACAGATGTTCACTTTCACTTTAGAGGTCTACTGTCGTCTGTCTTAGTTAATTTAAGACTGACGACTGTGACTGTGTAAAATACAATAAATTTAATACAAACGATTTGAACAGGAAGCAATAGAGGAAAAATATAAAAGAAATGATTCCATAAACTCCATACAAAAATTGTCTAATTTCAGCCTGATTTCAAATGATGTCTCCCCCCCCCCACATTAGGTGCCTGAACAACCTCAGCAGCATCGATCTGGGCCTCTCCAAGTCAACTATGCAACTCCTGGCAGAAGATTTCTCCAAGAGCAGTCTGGAAAAAGGCTGTTAGACATCCCATCCAAACTACCTCACCTTATTCCTGTCAATGTTTATGTACTGTGTGTGTATGTCATCTTAATGGTCTTCACCAAAATACTGTCAAATGAATTAACGCAGTTGGGGCGAGAAGTCAGGTTTTATTTAAATGTGAGTGAAACCATGGAAAATAAAAAATTCTATTTTTGTAAATATTATATATAATATATTTTTGATCACGGATGCATACACTTTATGTTTCAGGTTCTGATGTGGGATTTTTCCCTTCTTGTATAATCCATAAAATTTCACAAACCCTTTAAAATAGAAATGGGACAACTTCAACTTGACCTAGCTAGACCTCAGATATTACAAACCACTAGCAGCTGTGTTTAATCGTCAGGATCTTTCAAAGCACCAGATATCCAACAGTTAAATGTTCTACCAACCACCGCTCAACCTGATTATAGTGTGAATATGTGGAGAAAAAGTTCCGGAGTGCCTCTTGGGTGTAGTGCGTGTCCAGATCAGACCACGGTAGCTAACTGGATGACTCACTGAGCAGCTCGTAGAACGCCACAGCCTGAAGCAGAGCATCACAGAGTTCCTCTCCTCCTCTTCTGCTGCCCATTTGGAATGAATTCCTGTGCTTGACCAGCAGCTCTGCTGGGAAGTTAATCCGAGGAATCTTCTGTGTCACAGACTCCGTCATCAGCTGTCGAACTGTCTGTGCCCCGCTGGTCCGTGACTCACCCACCATCAGTCCAAAATGACGTCCCACAGCCGTCCGCATCATGTTCAGAACTCTGCAAAGGAAGTCTCATCATCAACCTTCATCTGCTTCACCCATCTGAATATAATGTTGATGCCCACTATGTTGTTTTTTATACACTGTTGGTGGCTTCTAGTGTTAAACAGTCAAATGCTTTTTTCCTACCTCGGAGGAATGTTGGACTCCGGCGAAGAGTTTCTTGGTTCCAAGAGAGCAAACAACATGGCCTCCACGGTTCTCATGTGGGCCATGACGGGGAACAGAGCTGTGTTCTGGACTGAGATGGAGGATTTCTCCACTATGTAGAAGTCTGCTGAAGGGAGGAGGGACACGACTGCAGACACCTGTTGACAGAAAAAGTTTTGAATGGTTTCAATTTATGAGCAGGTTGAAAAAAAATGACAACATAGTGATATCAACTGGGATTTTAGAGGGAATGGTATTTTTTCATGAATACCGAAAAAATAGAAAATAATGGAAGTTATGGGCCAAAAGCAGCCATGAGTTCTATGCTGAGGTCTAACATTATAAACATATTTAAACCTACTCACGTCATTCAGGTAGGCTGAGGCCATGTATGTTCCCCTCAAGAAATTAGGACAATCAAGATGTTGCCAATCCAGCACCATCATTCCACGGTCCACATGTGCCCAGGCAATTTTATTAGTTGCACATACTAGTGACACCACGGAGTTGGCATCCTGTGTAATAAAATAACATCATGTGGTTACAGTGAAATATCCCTCTTCTGACAATATACATTTTGTTCTGGCAGTTGACAGAAGATAATCAGAGGAGCACAATCTATCACAGGGAGATGGGACAGCTGAGTCCTACTACACAACAACAAGACAAGAGACACTGCAGAGGCACTGTGAAGTTTGTATGTGGTTTCTGTCTCATTCAAGAAGGTGGACAACAGAACAAATACTGAAAGTGAGCATGGTGTTATAACACACAGGACCTCACCTCCAACCAGGACCTGTCCACCTCTGGCCTGATGAACTTCGCCAACTGGATCCTCACTTTCTTCTCCTTCTTCACCGGGTTTAGAATAGAGTTGAAGACTATTACAGCACTTTTGTGCTTCAGCAGCGGGACATTCACCACGCTCTCCAGAGTTTTAAAGGGTCCGTTTTTAGTCCGGTAGTCCACAATGTTGAGGGACTTGCGACCTCTCAGGAGCTTGACGCCCGCCAGCTCTGCGGGTGTCGCCGAGTTCAGCAAGTGGAGGATGGAGTCTCGCTGCTCGGAGGTGTAGCAGGCGTCCAGCTGCGGGCTGCCGTTGTCCTTGCAGGGCTCGGGGGAGGAGGATGAGATGGAGGCGTTCAGGGTCTCAAAGCCAGCCACGGGTACTCGGCTCCTCCAGCAACATGTGCACTGTAGATACCGCAGCTCCAACTCAGGAAAAGATCCGTGCCGAGGGCGTCGAAACAAGCCGGACTGCCCAATATACTGACCTGCAGAAGAGATACAAGACACTTTCCTCAGGGAGTTTACGTCTAACATCAACTTGTTTGAATAAAACAACTTTTAAAAAAAGATATTGGGAAAATTGCCAAGTAACATTTCAGCCTGACTTTTGGTAAATGAGAGAAGGTGTTTTTAAACAGAGGAAGAGTGCTAGTTAGCATCTACAACAAGTTAAATTAGCTAAACAGTCACCTCGTGTAAATAATTAGTACGACTACACACCATTCTGAGCAATCGACGATAGAAATCTCCTGGCGACCCACATCTTCATCAATAAAAGTAAACAATCGATCGCATTAGCTTTGGCATCGTACAAGTTACACAAACTGTCCTTTGGTTGTTGTCCAGTGTTTTAAAATGACCGGTGTGGCACAATAATACCTCGTCCGTTGGTTCCGGGAGTTCTTCTTCTTCTTCTTTAAGTTCAAACAAGCGAATACTACCACCTACTGTATGGGCGTGGTCTTTGCGTTAGTCTTAGAAATCTTAGAAAGTGTGTCAACATGGTTGCAGGGTTGTTGCATTTAATATTTTCTTAACTTTTATAAAAGGTATGTGGACATCATATTTAAAATGATAAATGTATGCACTTGCCACCAGCAAATATTAATACAAAAGGACATCTGATGGTCAGATTTCATATAGAATGTCTTAACACTACTGCAGAATGATTACATGTTGCAAGTATTGGTGTTTTGGTGTTTTAGTGGAATGTAAAATATGCTTCGATAAACCCAACTTCACATCAGATAGCAGATATTTATAGTTAACCTTTTCTAACATGATAACACCCTGTCCACCCTGTTGAATGGTGACGTTGCTTTCACTTCCTTTCTCTGTTATTTCTGGACGTCTGCGTTTGTGTGCAGAACAATATACTTCATGATGCCGTGCTGGTAAGAGGAAATGCTGGGCCACTGCAGTGTAGTGGGTAGGGAGAAGAAATTATGTTCTCACCTGCTATGGAGCAGAGTAAATCTGTATCATGCAAGGTATGAATCCTTCTGACAGACGCAACACCACCTTCTCCGATGGCCAACCTAGAAAGAAATAACAAAATCCTGCTCGATTTGGTGCGGCAGCCTTGCAACAACTTGTGTGCTGATTGTGGAACTCCTGGTAAGTTGACAAATATTAACAGTAGATTTTTTTCTCAGAGACTTTTGCTACCTGATTTTAATGTGAATTAGCAAGCTTTATTTATATAAGTTGAATGAATGGTAAACAGTAGCCTGAAACACCAGGGCACTTGATGCTGTCTCATAACAGAACCAAAACTGTATTTCATTGCATTTTCGAGTCACGTTTTGTTATGGACTTTCATAAGGGGAAGTGGTGGCTTCTGTTTGCAGTGTGACTTCAGTGTTCCCCATATAACATCTAACCCGTGTTGCCATAATTGACATGGACATACACAGCATTCGTATTTGTCCATGTGAGACGGACAGAGAGAGAAATTGTGTTTTAAGAAGAACAAGAGATTATATATTTTGGTTTATTTCAGTGATCAGATGAATAAAGCTTTATTGTCCTTCTGTGTAGTGTTGTCTATTCCCGCTGCTCAAACATCTGTAATTTCTTCTGTGTTTATGTCCCTTCTAACAAAGGAAACATTGTGATCATGTTTGCTTGCAGAGCCTGACTGGGCCTCCTACACTCTTGGTATATTTGTGTGTCTGAACTGCTCAGGGATGCATCGTAATTTGCCCACGATCAGTAAAGTGAAATCTATACGTCTGGATCGGTGGGAAGATTCACTAGTAGAGGTATAGATTTGTAGTTTGTATCCATCTGACACTGATAACTGATGACATGCTATACTTTGACTTTAATAGTTAAATAACATGTATCTACATTTTCTTCTTAATTATATTTATTCTTCATTTTTATTTAATTCTAAAGATTATTCTGTCTCTCACGCTCAGCTTTTTGACTACTGCTTCAAGTGTATGTCCCTCTGCCACTCACTGCACACATAGGAAGATAGTAGAAATAATATTGAATATTGAAACCTGATTGGTATTAAAGCTCTAAATTTGGGTGACTAGGTAATTGTATAGTATACTTCCAGTATAGATACTTGTCATCTTCATTGTTTATAAGTTCTGTCAGGCGAAGCAGGATTACTAAATGAGTTGGATAACTTTGCACTTTGTTTGCAGTTGTTTGTCAGCCTGGTTGTAATTATTATAAAGTAATGCTCTGTTAGAAAAGGATTTGCAAAAATGAATGGAGGTCAGAATTTTAGAAGTCTTGTTGTCCCTTTATAAACTGTGCATCATTTGGTTTCAGGGCATGCGGGAGGGCGGAAATTCTGCAGCCAAGGCCATTTATGAGAAGTGTGTCCCTGCCTTCTTCTACCGACCGCATCAGAAAGACTGTTTGTAAGTCATCAAATTCAGCTAAGGAAGTGAAAAGTGTGGACTCTGCGCTTTATTTATTCAATGAAAGTGGACATACAGAAAGAGGGACAAACACTATGGGTTGGGCACTGAGGTGGAGCTCCTTCATCAGTTGGCATGAAGTAGAATAATTCGTTAATGACAGGTTTACACTCTTTCACTGACTGATATTAAAAGTAATTCTTCATTTTACTGATAACAAGCCAACATTTTGGATATTTTGCTTGACTTTCAGGGTTCTTAAGGATCAATGGATCCGTGCTAAGTATGAAAGAAGAGAATTCACAGGTGAAAAAAACATCTTCCAACCAGCTTATAACTCAGGTGATTTCCCTACAATCATCCCACGAACAAAATATTCTATATAAGTAGCGTTGGATGCAGTTTTGTTCATTCGAATTATTGTGTGTCTTTAATCCAGATGTGTTTGAGTCAACACTGTGGAAGAAGGGCAAAGATAACAAGCAGTTTATCAAGAGGATCTTTCTGCTGTCCCGGAAAGACTTCACCCTCCGATACTTTGTTAAGGGAGACGTGGTTAGTTTCTGTGCCATGATGTTTAATGAACAATGTTTCATGTGCATGCTTGGATTGGAGTCACAATAACTGTGGTGTCATTATCTTTTCATTAAAACCAAGTCCAAGGTTCCCAAAGCTGTCATCAGCATGAAGGACCTGAATGCAGTTTTCCAGCCAGAGAAGATTGGTCATCCTCACGGCTTGCAGATCTCCTGTTTGCAAGATGGACGTACCCGGAATCTATTTGTTTACCACGAGAATGGACAGGTGAGCTCAACACACAGGTGTGCTGCCAAACATCTGGAACACCTGTGTAGTAATCATGGCTTCTAATCAGCATCTTGATATTCAGCACCTGTACAGGAGTTGGATTAGCTTGACAAAGAAAAAATGCTTTGCATCAGTAAAATAAAAATATTTGTGGGCAAACTTTGAGAGAAATAAGACATATGAGCACATGGAACAAATTTGAAGGTATTACTTCAACACATTGACAATGGCTCCAAAAATATAAGAGCAAATCATTTGACAATATCACATTTATGCTGTATGATGTACTCCTGACATGCTGTCCTGTGTCTGACCCTCACAGATGATTGTATCCTTGTTCAATGCTATTCGAGCAACACGTTTGGAATACCTCCAGAAGAAACATCCCACTCTTCGAGAAAATGAAGTGAGAAAAGTCTTGCTGTGATATGTTGTTAAAGTGTTTGACTGCAGCATTTGCTCAGTGAACAGTGTTACCTGTGTTTCTTTGCAGTTAGTGCCCAAGATAACAAGGCAATGCCTGAAGGAGGGATACATGGAGAAAACTGGACCAACGGTGCGGCAAACTACCTGAATTATCATGAAAAGGAATTTGATTTATTTACTTTATTTTCATAAAAACAAACCGATTTCATAAATTGTTCCTTATTTCTTTGTCTCGCTTTCTGTTCCTGTGTGTTTTGGGTGTGTGTGTGTTTTCAGCAACGGGAGCCATTCAAGAAACGGTGGTTCACGCTGTGCTCAATAAACCGAAAGCTTATATATTATAAATCTCCACTGGTAATGAGCAGAGATTATTTCAAGTCATCTGTTTGCAGTCATCTCAGCTGTGCTCTTTTTCAAGCTTCCCCATGTGCTGTTTTTACCGTCAGGACGCCACAGAGTTGGGAGCTGTCTTCATTGGCCAAGAGAGCCACAACTACTCTGCTTCAGAGAGCAGCGGCCGGAGTACCAGAGGAGGCCGGTGGCACTATGGCATCACAATGCAAACTCCAGAGAGGGAGTTTGTGTTCATGTGCGAGGAGGAGCAGGAGCAGAAGGAGTGGCTGGAGGCGTTTAGAGCGGTTATCTCCCAACCCATGACCGCAGAGGATTACTCTAGTAGGATACTGACCTGGCACAGATGTAATGTGATACATATTAGTTTATTACATTATGGTAATGAGTCAATACACAATCTTCGTCTCTATTTCTTCTTCAACAGATGAAGCCAACTTGAGCAGAGGAAAATGACTTGAGCACTGATGGTTCGCAAAAGTTCAGCGACAAAGACAATGTATTCTGCTCTCAAGCCGGACTTTCGATAACAATGGACAAACTGTCTCTTTTACTGGTTGGATTGCTGGACATCACTGACAACTGTAACAGTTTGCACGGGCCTCGCTGTCTTTGATCACAATAGGACAGTTTTGGGAAGCTACAGCTGAGAAGTTACCGCACCCAAAAGCATGAATTCACTGTAATGTTACAATAATTGCACTGTAGTCTCTGCATATGCTGGCAGTAATTACAAAATTTACATTTGGTATTTTCTGTTGAATTGAATTTGCACATACAGATTTTTCTATTAAATTCACATACTTACATTTTGGCTGTCTCTTTGGGTCTCTGAAATTGAAAGAACTTTGCTAGTTAAATAAATTTAAGAATTGATTCCTGTTTTTAATAGTTAAGTATATTTACTGACATAATGTATATCCCTCCAGAATAACACTGATATAGTAGTCTTAAGTGATGTATCACAGGTAATGGTATATATTATGAATTGTAGAGCTGCCTCTATTTATGTGCAATTGGAAAATTATAGTGATGAATTAGGTTGGCTTTTCAAGCAGGCAATGCAGACAACTTCTTGAATTCTAGAATTCTGAGATTAGAATCAGAATTCTAGAATTCGGAGATTCTAGTCTGAATTCGGAGAAAACGGGTTTACACTGGCTCTAATCTTCTTTCATGAATTAAATACAGCCGCTGTACGTAACTGCAGCATGACGGCTGAGGTTGACTCTGGACTGCAGCTCATCAGATTTGGAAATTAAAAAATTGAAAGACATCTCACTCCCTGACATTATTTTAATATCGGAATTGTCCTTGGGCTGTTAAGCGGCAGCGACTCTGAAAGATCACGTGTTTGCTTCAGATTGTTTCAAATTATTTTTTTCTACCATAAAAGTACTGCTAGTGGACACGCTTACGGGACGAGTAATCGAGCGGTTCAAAGCTTTTACGTTGTTCTGTTATGAATATACGATCTTTGCCGGCTGTCAGCTGAAGGGGCGTGGTCGAACACACGCTTGCTAGCGCCGCCTGCTAATGCCGTTGACAATCCTGTACATCTATGAGTAGATTAGATAGGTGACACAGGAGCCACTGCGCCGTTTGACTGACTGTCACAGGCAGGTGGAAGGCAAGGTTGCGGGCTTGTCACCGGAATATCTGTCTGTTTTTTGTCCTTCTCTAACGTTGTGCTCTCTGTACTCAAAACGGCGTTAAAATGCGAACGTAGCCGTTAGCAAGCGAGCCAGGCCGTGCAGAGCGGGCTGGCTGTGTCCAAAATCCAGAGAGACAGGAGCCTAAATGTGTCACACAGACCGGTGCACCGTGTTGGATCAAGACAGCGGAGAAGATGCGAAAGGACGTGCGGATATTATTAGTCGGGGAGCGTAAGTGAAGCAGTCGTGTCTTTGATCCTCACTGATGCTCCCAGCTCGGCATGTGATGCTGACGACCACGCCAGTGTCTCATGATGAGTGTCTGCTGCGTGCTCTCATTTTGTTACATATTGTGTTATGTGTTAGTATATTGGTTTTCTGTTGTCCCTATTTTGGCTCAGATTTGTACATCTCAATGAGGCTCCTGGTTGAGTCAAGGTTAAACATCGTCCTGTGTCTGTTGTAGCGATCTAAAATGATCTTTATACGTTTTATAAATGCAAGCATCAGATATTTTTGTCTGTGTCCTAATTACACAATTCCTCTTAATGATTTAATGTTAATAAGAATGACTATGTCGTAGTTTAGGGTTTATTTCAACTCTAGAGAACGATAAGACATTGCTAGCATGATGTCCTGTGCAGAGCCATGACATCTCCGAGGACAGGAGGACTGACAACAATATGCATAACAAATCACCTTGCGATGTCATAGATACAGTGATAATTGCCTTGTGATATTGCAGGAATTTAAGCTCATGTTGCATAGAAAGATGTTTCAGCAAACTGCTGGTGTTTCCACCCTTACATGAAATCACCATTTTAAAAACATTACAGCCATCACTTTCTAAGAGAAATAAAGCCACACTTTGGACTGTTTCTTCATCTCGGCCATGCCACTTTGTTACAAGTTATCAGTAGTAAAATGCATGGGTAAGACACTTTAATAGATTTAAGGGTAAATTAATACTTTAACTTATGTCATTCTTTGACGATGAAACTATTCTTTCACTTTAGTAAAAGCCTTCCAAAAACCTTTTGGTCACTTTTATTGTCTTTCCGTCCCTCTGCAGCCAAGGTGGGAAAGACGTCTCTGATCATGTCCCTGGTCAGCGAGGAATTCCCAAACGTGGTATGGATGAATTATTGTACTTGCATTGATGATGGAAATCATGATGTCTCTTGTACTGCATCGTAATATGCGACCATGCGATTAAACACCAGTGATGTTTGTTATTGAAACCAGCTGTGAACATGTCATGTCAGGTTCCCTACCGAGCTGAGGAGATAACAATACCTGCAGATGTCACTCCGGAGAGAGTCCCCACACACATTGTGGACTATTCAGGTAATTTAAAGCAACATTGTTTTTGTGTTTGGTTGACAAATCATTCACATCAGGTGAACTGTATTTCAGAATCGTCATCAGGTTTTTCAGCTCTCACCTTGACATGTTCTTTCATTTTTCACGTCTTTACTCTGATACATTTGTCTTCCCGCCACAGAGGCGGAGCAGACTGATGAGCAGTTGTTCCAGGAGATCTCCAAGGTCAGTGAATGCATAATGTATTCTGATGTACTCAGAGGGAAGTGCCGAGTACAGTAGAAGCCTAATGAGCATCTGTGTCTATCTTTCATAGGCAAACGTGATTTGCATTGTGTACTCTGTCAACAATAAGAATTCCATAGAAAAGGTAAGTTACTTTAGGATTTACATGATGGTTTCTTTGCAGTTAGATGATATAACTTATCATGTAAGCATGTGATTCTTTTCCACCGTTTTCTTTCCATCTGAGTAGGTGACCAGCCACTGGATCCCCCTCATCACTGAGAACACAGACAAGGACAGCAGGTGCGTGGAAAGTCTGCAACAGACAAGTGGACAAACATGCAAATGATTTGCCTCATGTTAAGCAGAATTCCGTGGAGAAAGTTCTATCATTTTACATGAGCAGAACCAGGTGGTTTCTGTTGTCATTCATTCATTTCAGAACTGTGGGTCTAAAAGGTTTGTGTGTTTATGTGTCCAGGGTTCCTCTGATCCTGGTGGGGAACAAGTCCGACCTGGTGGAGCACAGCAGCATGGAGACCATACTGCCTGTCATGAACCAGTACAGTGAGATAGAGACCTGTGTTGAGGTGAGAGACTTGTACTCACTCTCTTTTCTTTAATTTCTGTGTCGAAAATGATGCATGTTGTTGTGCGTCCACAGCGTCAGGCCCTGGATGATATGTCCCAACTCTCCTGTTTCCTGCTTCATTGTTTTCAGACAAGTTAATTAGGCTCAAGGTGTTGCTCAGACAGATCCTGTGTGTTAATACCCTGTCTGGCCTGACTTAGCTCACACAAACATAAACAGTGTTTATATGCGTATACAAACACAGACGGGAGTGCAGAAGAGGACGGCATTACTCTGCCAGGACACTTTGCATTAAACTGCTTTCACTTGTTCATGTCAAGCAGTGCCACTCTGCATGTTTCACAGGGTTTGAAAGGTTTATTTTCCACACACTTATGTACTCTGCACTCTGTTATATGATACAACAGAACCTCTTTTTTTTTCCTCTGTTGTTCACAGTGCTCAGCGAAGAACCTGAAGAACATATCGGAGCTGTTCTACTATGCCCAAAAGGCAGTTCTTCACCCCACAGGTCCCCTCTACTGTCCAGAGAAAAAAGATGTAAGAGCAAGGATGAACGAGTTAATAGGATGAACTCAAAGCTTCTCCGCTTGTGTCACGCTGTGCTTTGTGTTTGATTCTGTTGCAACCAAGTGAGTTATTTCTATTGTTTGTTCCCAGATGAAACCACTTTGTGTGAAAGCCCTGACTCGAATCTTCAAAGTGTCTGACCTGGACAACGACGGCATTCTTAATGATCATGAGCTCAACTTCTTCCAGGTAAATCCACTGTTGACGATGCTTTTTTTATATGCTTTTTTTGTGAATTTTGGGGGAGGGGGTCCATTTCATCTTTTGTACAATGATCTTATTGCCGGTTTTGACCCACATTTATGTTTTGTGTTGGTCTGTCTGCTCACAGCGGACGTGCTTCAACACCCCACTCGAGCCTCAGGCATTAGAGGATGTCAAAAATGTCGTGAGGAAGAATTTAAATGATGGCGTGTGTGACAACGGACTCACTCTGAAAGGTAGGAACAGATGGACTGACCTTCATGTTTTGTTGAACACAGAAATATTCTTGAATTTCTTTAATTTAGTATTTTCGTGACCTTCCTGTCCAGGCTTCCTGTTCCTTCACACGCTGTTCATCCAGCGAGGTCGCCATGAGACAACGTGGACAGTGCTGAGGAGGTTCGGGTATGACGATGACCTGGAGCTAAACCAGGACTACCTCTTCCCTCCGTAAGTGTCAGGCTACATATCCACACAACTTTCCTGCGTAATTGGCACCCTATTGAATTTGAGCAAAATAAGCAGTTCCCTCAAGATATTTACAAAAATGTAAATTGAGTTGTTGAGCTGCACAGATCAGGAAGGAGACGTAATGTTGAGAAGGTTGAGAAAACCAATTTTTCCGGCAATAGTTGAAGTCCGTGACAGCAGGTGTTAAGAATCAGCCTGCGTGTGACCCAAATCACTCTGAGGAGGGTTCGACTGCTAAATGACTCTCCAAGGATCACAGATGGAGAAATTAAGAGCTGAGCCTTGGCATCAGGAAATCTCCATAACTACCATCAGATGACACACAAGAGTTTTAGGAGGGTTGAAGTCAATTAACAATGAACTAAAGTGCTTCCAGTTTGTGGAAGTGGGACCAGGTAACATTGTCAGATGAAACCAAAATAAAGATTTTGGCAACAATAAGACAAACGGGTTTAGCGTCACAAACCAGCTGCTGGAGGTTATAACATGGAGAGATGCAAAAAGGACAAAGGAACAGAAACATAAACCGAACTAAAGAAGGGGAAAACATGAGATGTGAGTCTGTGATGCAAGAGACTAAGGCTACTAGAGACTGCCAAAGAGGGTGCCTGCAGGGAGGGAGTTCATGAACCGCAGTGGCTGGTGTTATAATCTGGGAAACGACGGTTTCCCCAGTTGGCAGAGACTAAATCCCATTGAACTGCCACTAACCCTGAATCTTGCTGACAAACGTCAGGGGTTGACGCAGCATATACAGACAGATAACGTACAGAGAAACATCTCCTACCCACTGGGAAGTGTGGTGGTGGATCATGGACATCTTGTCAGGATACATAGTGATAAGGACTTTATTATACTAACAAATATTAAAGGAAAACCTGAAATAAATGCATCGTGATGCAGATTTTGTGTGCAGTATAATTTTAGGGTTGGCAGGTCTGTCTGAGACACAAGAAGAAAACAACTTTTAGGATGCTGATTTTCAGAATGGATCTTGGATCTCGTACAGTGATTCGGTTTAAATCCTCTCCATCATCTGTGTTGGGAGCACCAGCTCTTTTCTTTCGTTCCTTTTTTCCTCCTCTGCATCTCCTGAGGAGCACTGATTTTATATCACTGTTTCATTTATACTTGTATATGACATCTTCTCACTTTGATACTTCCCTCCTGTTCAGGTTGAAGGTTCCTCCAGACTGCACCACAGAGCTCAACCACAATGCCTACCTCTTCCTCCAGAGTGTCTTTGACAAACATGACAAGGTATTATCTTGTACGTCTGGTTTTGTAATAACTTTAACCTCTGGCCTTTGGCCGTGCTTAAAGGGAAGCTGCTCAGCACTGTACAGAACCTAGGAGCACTGTCCCAGTCGGCGCTGACCTCCTGCTGAGGTGTGATTTAACCACTGAGGAGGGATTGACATTGTTAGGTTAGAATGAAAGTCAAAGACTGTGAATGTACTGTTTAGTGAGTTTGTTCTCTAGGATGGAAAGGCAGCATATTATCAGTGTTGATCATCTTCCTGTCTACATATAACCGACCTCTGTGTATCACAGGACCGAGACTGTGCCTTGTCACCAGAGGAGCTGAGGGACCTGTTTGAGGTGTTTCCCTACATGCCCTGGGGTCCTGATGTCAAAAACACAGTGTGCACTAATGACCAGGGCTGGATCACGTACCAGGGGTATCTGTCGCAGTGGACGTAAGTTTGAATGGAAGTCATCTTCCTTGCAGAAATAGTCAATTTGCTCCTCCGCCCAGCAGTCAAGTGACCCGACCCGAGTAGGAAGCTGATTTGTGAAGACAGACGTCCCCTGAGTCGTGTGAACTGCAGCGACCTACTAAAGGCTCAGTTAGAGCCGCAGCAGCATTCAGACAGAATCCCTCGTCAGTCGCCCGTCCTGATCCATAATTCAGCAGTGTTTTGTCAGTGTTAAGCGAGCTACGTGTTCACACACAGAAGCAAGTAGATAACTCTTTCCATGCAATCACTGTTTCTACATGCGTGTCTGGACGGAAACAACAATCTCTTCTCTATTTGGCATGTTTTTATATTTAATGAATTGCCTCTTTGTCCAGGTTAACAACTTATCTCGATGTCCAACGATGCCTGGAGTATTTCGGCTACCTTGGTTATTCAATAATTGCTGAGCAGGAGTCCCAAGCAGCCGGAATTACAGGTGGATAGTGCCATATTCCATATGAGAAAATAATTGGCAGATTGTTCAGTAATGACAACAATTGTTAGTTACAGCTCATCATAAGCTGTAACTTCATGTTCGAGATGATCATAAAATCAAAGTTGGAACAAGTCCATTGATTTAATCTCCCACCATCATATTGAATTGTTCAGCACATAAAAAAACCAATTTAGTTTCAGTCAGTTATCACATCAGTGTTCACTATTGACTGCAGACCTGTGTTGTGTGCGGCTGACATCTGAACTAATCCTCTGTCGCTGTGTGTTGTTCGCCCCCCGCAGTGACCAGAGATAAGAAGATTGACTTGCAGAAGAAGCAGACCCAGCGCAGCGTCTTCCGCTGCAACGTCTTTGGAGACGTTGGCAGCGGCAAGAGCGGCTTCCTCCAAGCCTTCCTGGGTAGAAACCACATGGTAAACAGAGATAAACACCGGGAAGGAATTGACCTATGTCCTAAATGTTAATGAACCCCCCCACACACACACTGCAAAAAAAACTGTGTACATTTAGTTCCTCTCAAATGTTCCACGTCAGACATAATATCCTTATTGCTGCTTGAAACCAGTGTTTGCTTCATCTGTCTTAGATGTTTTTCTCTTCTTTTCTCAGCACCAGGAAGAGATTACAGAGGAGCACAGATCCTACTACGCCATCAGCACAACCTACGTTTACGGTCAGGAGAAATACCTTCTAGTGAGTATCTGTTCTGTCTGAATATCATGAGATTTATATATATATAGACACCACTGTTCATTGTGGTAAATGATCTGCCCTCAAAGCCTTAAAGACTGAGAGTGGCTCTGCTAACCTGGCTGTTTGTATAATCCTCTTATCAAGTCCCCCTAATGCTTTCGAATCATTTATACTTGCTTGACGAATGCATTGCCAAAGTGCAAACACAGCCGATGATGATAGATGAAATATGTATCCACATAATAAGATGACTTTGTTATACAAACCTCTCTCTCATGCTGCTCCAGTTGTGAGTCCATCTATTAATCATAAGGCATTACAGGGCAGTCTGGCTCAGTGGGGAGAGTTGCTGTCTACTCGTAGGAAGGTTACTGGTTCAATCCCCAGCTCCCCCATTGACCATGTCCAAGTGTCCTTGATTGATACTCTGATTCCCTAACTGCTCCTGATAAGCTGATTGGCACCTTGCATGGCAGCCTCCACTATCAGTGAGTGAACAGGTGAATGAGAGGTTACATTGTAGTATATAAATGCTCCATTTATATGTTCAACAATACATTTACATGCAAGCGTAAACTAAACTTTAAACTACTCCAGCTAGCCACAGAGGACACTATTGATAAGGGACATGCTTGTGACTAATACCTGGTAAACTGGCTGCAAGGACGCTGACAACCAGCGCTTCAGGACCGTTTTACACGGAAATAAGTTTGTATTCTCTTTTCCTCAGCTTCACGAAGTGTTCGCTGACTTCGACTTCATGTCTGATTCTGATCTGGCCTGTGACATCGTCTGCCTGATTTACGATGTCAGCAACCCTCACTCCTTTGAGTACTGCGCCAAAGTCTTCAAGGTAACCCTGTGCGGGAATCCCTCTTATTTAATATAAAATGATAAACTCTTTGGGGGATTTGAAAAGCATCTGAACCGTGACGTTTTCCTCCCGAAGCAATACTTCATGGACAGCAAAGTCCCGTGTATGATGATCGCAGCCAAATCGGACCTGCCAGAGAACAAACAGCTCTACGGCTGCAGCCCCCTGGATTTCTGTCGGAGGCACAAAATGCCGCCTCCACAGTCTTTCACCTCCAACACAGCAGCAGCGCCCTGCAGAGACATCTTCACCAGACTTACCACTATGGCCATGCACCCGTATGTATACAGACACACAACCTAGTATTTTGCAAATTAGGTGTTACTGTCTGTATGTTAATGATAGGCCCATCTGCCCAATCAGACTCTACCTGGATCTGTAGAGGATGAACTCGCTCCCTGTGGAGATGATTCTACTCGCGTACGAGAGTCTGCATGCATTAACACACTCTGGAGCTGTTGCTTTCATTCTGATGCACTGTGGTACGGCTGTGGATCTCTGCCAGAGGCTCACACTCCTGCCGTCCGTCGCTCCAGTTAGCTATCAACACACAGCACCTCTCTGCACGTCACACTTTACACCACAGCCTGGTCAACTAATCCACGAATCATGATGTTGACAGACATAGATGGTGTGAATACTTCTTTAGGTATCATTGTGTCTCTCCTCTCTCAGGTGTTGAGCCTCAGATTAGTGTTTTCTGATGTGTTTTAATTCACACCTGCTTTTCTTCCCCTTGTGTGTTCTGTGTGTGTCCTATTTCTTCCTCTTTGTGTACAAACTGTGTGTTGGTGTTTGCCCTCCCCTGGATCTCTCCTCAGCCACGCGCGGCTGCGCTGCATGTGCACTTGTAACCGGTGCACCTTCTGCTTGTGTCAGAACTTCCTCAACTCTGAGCTGCTGCTGACGGTCAGGGCCAAATTCTACGCTGTCGTACTCCGAAGGTCCTCTTTGCCTCTTACAGTCTCCTCTTCACATCTGGCTTTCTTGTCCAATTCATTTGTCTTCTTTCATTCTTCCAATATGTGAAAAGTTACTTAACTCCTTATTGATTCTTACATCGTTATCTTCTTTCCCTTGTTTCCTGCCATCAGTCCTTTTGAGTTTTTCCAGTCACCAGTGATATTGCAGTTCTGAGCGAATGTTTTCCTTTCCTTCTTGTCTCATGCCTCAAGTAGAATCCTGCATGTATCCTCTATTTCACTTGATTTTACTTCAGGATCTCCATATTTTGAAACTTCATCCCCATTTTTGTCACTGTTTACATTGTCATTCTTTGTTAGCAGGTATAACTAGCTGTACAAAGTTATGCAATATGTGTGAAACCTTCACAGTTTTGTCTCTCATCTTCGTCCTTCTTCTCTTCCTCACAGACACGTAAGCCAAGCGGACCTGAAGAGCTCGAGCTTCTGGCTGAGAGCGAGTGTTGGTGCCACAGTGTTTGCAGTGCTGGGTTTCGCCATGTACCGAGTGCTGCTCAAACCACGATGATCCTCAGACACACGGTCCAACCCCAATTACCCATGATGCATATAGAACTATTTTGACCAGTCGCAGTTCTCTCTATGAAAACAAATCGTGTGTAGCTTGACCAATTTTGCTTTACTTTTCCATTCCACTGTACACTGTTCTTCATCGAGAAAGAATATTTAAGAGAAAAAATATTTAATTTTCTACCAAAAATGCTTATTTGCCTAATCTGCTAGTTAGCAAGTAGTTCCCAAGTAAAGATAGTATATTTATATTGAACAATAAGTTATGCTGCAAGTTACATGTGAGAGAGACTCGGATAAATGGTTATTTTTAATGGTGACTTGGGGATTGTGATGTGTGGATATGCATTATTAGACTGAACAATAATGTAAATAATGTATATAAAACAGTGGACTGTGTATTTGTTTGACCAAAAGGGTCGTGTTTGATTCACAATGCAAATGCCTGTGTCACGAGACACTGCAAGTCTGACAACGGTCTAGCATTGATTGTCTGTATTGACTGGGATTATTGATTTGCCGTTCATGGCATGATTACACTCACTCATGTTTGAACATCTGAGCAGGTCAGTGTTTGATCCCACAGGATGAAAACACTGCTCACGTTCTCCCGTGTTTCCATGTGTGTGTTTGTGCTATAACACATCGACATTTGAGATCATTCTACATCACAAGTTGTTTGCATGCTTCATAATTTCTGACCACATTCCGTACTTTTAATAAAAGAGCCATGTCGACCTCATCGCTTGCAAGCTCTCACAGATATTCGAGGTTGCAGTTAAATCCTTTGAACCCTCGTGGTGAACCCCTGTAAGCTCTCCAGAATGCAGAAGATGCAATAAATGTCAGCCCCGTTATTAGTTCTCACATGATTGCAACGGCCTGCCACACAGTTCATGTTGATTGATTTACTCAGCCCCTGCTTTCCAAAAGCTTCCAATAAATCTGAATGTTTGAGACGTCATGTGTTTCAAGATTTATTCTTCTCGCTTGTTCATGCATTACATATTTTTTTTTGTTTTATTCCTTCGTGTTTTTCTGGACGTCAATCCATCACAAAGTACAGAAGCCTCCAAGCCTCCAGGAGAGAGACATTTATTGTGTGTGAAGATCATGGTGAAGAAAGTATTTTCAATTAATTGTGTATTCGTCATTGAATTGCTGTGATCACAGCTTCTATGTCAGAACATAAAATACTTTCATGTTGTCCTGTCTGTGTTCCTTAGCCTGGGTGGAAGCAGTATCACAAAGCAAGAGAGAACTGATCTCTGCAGGAGAAGTTCTGTCCAGATGTTCCGACTGTTTGGAAGAAAGTCACAAGATCAGGGTGACTTAACCACAAGAGGGCAGCAAAGCTAAGATGAAGGAAAAGCTGAAGCTTCAGTTAGTCTGCTGCTTTCTTTTCCTCAATTGGAGGAACTATATGAGGAACCCCTTTGACGATCACATGATTAGTGCAGAGGCTTCATACAATGATAAATATATCTATCAATTTCACAACAGTAGCAGGCGGTCATCACCACTGTGGGTTTTTGGTAGGAGTTAAGTCTCCTATTCACACAGAAAATCCAATATCATGGCTGACTTTAGCAATTAACTTCCAGTAGTTTCTATTCTATGAGTATGATTTTAAACTATTTATATTTTTACAAAGACACCAAGAAATGACACATCACACAGTGGTTACAGAGGGTTTGGGCTGTTCACTGCCTTGTTAGAATAAACTTGTCACTCATTCCCTCTAGAAGTCCAAAGCAGCTACGGGTTGGACCAGCTGGACAGTCTAGAATAACCTTTAAAGAGGGTGAAGTGAGGATCATGTCTGGTTTACTCAGAGTCCCGACCTTGAATCGTAATCTTCCCAAAGCCTTTATATTTCAAGCCAACTACTACTGACCCTGAAATATAAATAAAGACTCAGTCCAGACAGGAACTGAGGAAACAATAATACATGTAATATGTGCAATGACGAAGCACAATAAGGTATTTTATATATAACAATAATACTAAGTAAAACTAGAAATGTAAGGTGGGGTATCGTTATTTTTAAAATTTTCAGTTCTAAAAACTTATTTCCCGTCCAGTAACAGCCTCGTATAAAGAACTCTACCATCGGCTGTGGGTTGCTGACTGACGGTCAGTCATACAGAATGACTGCTGGGGCTTTTTAAACAAGACAACATGCACCAACTTTAACCCTCCACTTCTGTGTAGGAGTGAGGAAAAGACCCTCAGGGTTAGAAATATCACCTGGCCCATATTGTTTCCATGGCAATGCTATCACATAGCTGGGGGCAGCTGCACTGGGTGGGTGTTGATCAACCAGCAGACCACATAATTCCTCCTCAAAGACAGCTGCCAACCAACTATTTATTTGATGTCTCAATAGCTAATTGGTGGATGCTGGTCTGAAATGGAGCTCCATCATTTGTGTGATTGTTGCAGCAGACCTGGAGGGGGCAGTTAACATCCTTTACAACAACCTGGAATTTACAAGCGTGGACACTCCCATCTCTCTGAGCCTCTAAAGGAGGAGGCTGCGCATTGTCCTGTGGGACACAATTACATCTTATAGAGAATATGAGATGAGATCATGCTAAATTGAAAAATTAGGACACAGCTGCATAAAATATTATTAGGATACATTAAAAGGAAGAATTTACCCGATTTAAACAAACAATAAATTACCAGTTCTCTTGAATGGATATTGTTTGAACAGCAGTTCAACTGAAAACTCTTAATCCCATCCAAGGAAAAGTGGCCTCTAAACAAATTCGACATCTTGTCGGATGAAAGAATTAATCATATCTGCTCTGCACTTGCTGAATATTGATCAATAATTGGAAAGGTGGCGGGACTGGAAGATGGTGCAATGATTGATTGTTCATCTCCCACAGAGCTGCTACCTGAGTCTGGATGAAACATCAGCAAGTTTGAATTCACTCTTGCAAGTACAGAAACCTGTCAATCTGATTCAATGCATCTGACCTATAAAGCATTACATTATTAACCATTAATAAAAGCCTTTTCACGTCACATCATTGTCCTTCAGTCTAAATATCTCATGTGAACATTTCATTATAAGGCACAAATGACCTGCAGCGACCTAAACCGTCTGAGCCATGAAAATGACAGTCAGCTGTTGGGGGGGATCCCTCGGAACCCCTGAGAAGGAGTGGCTGGTGATCCCTCCTCATCGCCGGCCAAGTCTCTCTCTCTTCATCTCCGCCCCCATCCTCTCCCTCTCTCTCTACCTCGCCTTCTGCGCGCCTGGAGGAGGGACGCATGCAAGCAGGGTCCCGGTGTTCACCTGGAGCTAACCCGTCGGAGGCAGACGGTGTGTCTCCCCTCCTCAACCCCCAGCTGTGTGGCTTCTAACAGCCGGAGAAACCAGCCGGCTGGCCCCGCGCGGCGCCGCAGAAACCCGCCAGGTATCGTGACGCACCAAAAAAAAAAAAAGGCCATTTGTCTGGACTTCTTGTGAGTCCGCCATGTGACCACGCTGTTGAAGTTACAGCGGCTCCTCTGTACGACGCAGCTGGATGAGACTCGTCCTCGTTTGTCATCCCTGGCTCATGTTGTTTGTCACTATTTGATGATGTCATTATTTCTTTCAGATGATCCGCTGCCGCCGCGTCGCATCCTTCAAAGAGAACCGCGTCGCGCCGCCGATGTGCGCTCTGCTGCTCCACAAACTTGGACCGCTGCCTCTGTTCCTGGAGGAACATCCAGGCTTCTCTCCAGAACCTCTGTCACTGCTGCCTGGGAACAACCACGACGTGCTGTGACACCGCAACTGGACTTTACTTTATCAAACTTTTCCTTTACTGAGGACTTGCCCTTTAATTAACTGATGTCTGTGTTTCACTCGGACTCATCTGATATTCACCATCAGCACGATGCTCAGCCGGTGTAGCTTTTGACGTCCTTTGAGAAAATTGGATTGTCAAACTATGTGGAGACTTTCATGAGGACTTGAGTCGCTGCTCTCCGCGGGTGGATGGAGAACAGCAGCCCGAGGATGGCGGGCGGAACCCGGGGGGTTCCGGTTAACTGCTCCCCGGCGGTGGCGGCCAACGCGGAGGGCGAGGAGATCGAGGTGTTGGAGAGTACCGACGTCCTTCCGGTGGCCCCAGAGGACGTAAGTGGACACAGAGGGACCTCAAGTTATGAAGTCCTGGTGATGAGCTTGAGCCCAAAGTTAATATTAGAAGGTTATTTATCAAAGTGTTATGAAATAATTAGTAACTGGGGTTTTATTGTGATACCAGAAGGAGTTCCAGACACTGTAATGTGTTACAGAGAGCAGCAGCCAACACACAGAGGCCATCCTGTAAAGAAATATTAATATCAGGGCCATAGGCAACATAAGAGGGGACCTAATCTTCGGTGGCGTCTTATTTATTTAGATTTATTGTATGTAAGTATGTTAGTGGTGAGATATTGAATATAGATGGGGGATTTCCTCTCCCCCCCCCACCCATTTTTAATCAAGGCCCCGATTAGTGTCATTTTCTGAAAGGTAGACGACACTCACACAGGAAGACACAAACACTCTCCCACAATTATTATCCGGCAGCTTAAGAGAAACTTAATCATCCACACTTAGGTACCATATAATCTGCCTGCTGTGGCCCAGCGACCGCAAAGATCAGATAATGACAGCATGTGATGGCAAGACTGTACTTAAGGGCAATTGCACACAGAGAGGAAAATCCTGTAAGCATCATTTCCAAACAGGTGCAGCACTCTGCTCTGGCATCTGTGTGAAATTGTTTTTTCATTTTCTCAACCTTCCTCTCGCTCACTTCTTCGCTTGCTCTTTTTTCTCTCTTTTTCTTGTGGCAGCAATGGAAGTCTCTGTTTGACAAGGTATGTACCGGAAGATACGTTGAATCTGTTTCAATATGCATGTTTCACTGATTGTGGAGTGTTGTCTTTGAAGGTGTTCATTTGTGTGTGTGTGTTGTGTGTGTGTTGTGTGTGTTGTGTGTGTGTGTGTGGTAACCTCTGGCTCCATCCGTGCTATAAGCCAAAAGCAACAGAGGTGTGTTAACAGAGGAAGCACTGCAGTGAGCTGCTTAAAGGTCATGAGACGTGGGGAACATTTGGGAGGAATGGAAATGCAACAAAGGCACTCCGAACTTTAGTAGGAAAGGACAAAAATGGTGAACTTGGTGTAATATGTGGCGGAAAAATGACGGGAATGGTAAGATGTTTACAAAATATTTCTCACGCATCATGACCGAACGCTTTAACATGTGCTTTGTCACAAATGGAAGTCATGAAATCTGCAAGGCATCTGCTGTTGGAAGTTAACTGGGAGAATTTAAACTTTATTATACCCACAAATAATGAATCACAACAGCATCTTTACACACTTCAGTTATGTTTGCTTGCTCTTTGATGCGTAAAGAATCCCTAAGAAATCTAATGAATGTTGTTTGTCCCAACTGAGTGCTCACTCACTCTGGTTTAGGACACAAATGGTTCATCACTAATATATTTGTGTCTCGCCAGACATTTCCTTTGGCTAAATGAACCTACCGAGTCTCAGCTGGTTGAGATGAGATGCTCCTCTTTCCTCCAATCTCAGCTTGTGTTCAGGCTGATTAGACAAATGTATTTTTAGATTACATTCTTGCCTAGCACAGCTTTAAATCCTCTGCCTGCTGGGTAACAATAACAGCAAAACATGTAGCCAGGCTGCGGTTTTTGTCAAAGCAAACTCCTGCAGAGGCGAGAGCGTCAAAGCAGTGAGAACAGACTCGGGGTTGTGGGTGTGTCGTCTGCTGTCATTGACCCTGATAATGCAATTAGAATGATACGTAATCCCGGATGCATTGATCCATCGGCAAGACTAATTTTGTGAGAAATCTATGCAGGCGTGCACACACGCACACACACATGCGCACACACACACA
>CAAKHC010002316.1:0-12790 GCA_901007825.1 Macroramphosus scolopax
TACTCAACTTCAGTACTTGTATTTAGTACTTCTATTTCCTTAACTTTATGTTTATTGTACATACCAGTATATCAGGGAAAATGTCTTGGATTGTGAAAAACTTAACCTGTTAATCAACCAGCTTCTGAATCTGTAAATAAATAATGAATACAAAAATAATCTAAGATACACATTGATTCTTCTTTGGATTGACTGGTATTTTTAATTTGCCCCACAGAAAGAGAACTATCAGTGAGGTCCAGCTAATGCACAACGTTCGAGAACACAAACAAGTGGGAGACAGACAGGACTGGCTTCAGGAAAAGTTAAAGGATTTAATTGTTGTCAGTGCCAAACCTCAACAAGCAAATGTTAAATATGTCTTTCCAAAGGATGTTCTTGCTTCAAATATGTGGAAAAGCAGACAGATGCCTGGTGAAAATTGGAGGAATTGAAAGTGAAACATTTTTTCTAGCTGTTATTATTTTGTATGCTGTCTTTTACATGTTTTGCATTATTCATTTATAAATTAATTTTATTACTTTTTTTGGCTATTTATATCAGTAAGGTACATTTGTTATTTTGTTTACTCCTTTATTTAATTTAACAAGCAATAATTCATCTGTTGCTTGTCTATTCAACATTAATGATAAATTACCTTTAAATAAGATTAGGATTATAACTATGCAGGACAATCATTACAACTTTGTTAGGTTAATTTATAATATTCTGTTTTTAATACAGGTGTCAAATTCAGTAATTCTTGTTGATCTCAAAATGATTTCAAGTTCTTTACTGTATGTTGTAATGCGGATTTATGGACCAAGGAAAGAGCTAGTCTTACATTGAAGTAATGTTTCACTTGTGCATTAAAGGCATCATTTCATGGGGTCATTTTATATTTTATAATAGGATAAATGATGGGGTAAGATCTTTAATTGTTCAGCTTGTACTTTGCCGGAGTCAAATTGTCCTCTTCGTTTCTGCTCTTGATTTCCAAAACAAATCCCACTGAATTATTTCTACATGTAATGTCTTTGTCAAGTCTCTCCTAAAGTACTAATATTAGATAGAAATCATGCTGTACAATATGCTGTACTGCTGGCATCAATCAAAAAAGGCTGGTGAGTCCTATGAAGCACTGTATGTACAGTATGTCATTGACATGTTCCCCATGTTTTACTTTACTGCCTTCTTGGTCAGGTCACAATTGAAAAAGAGATAATTCATCTCAATTGTTATTTTCTTACCTGCTTAAATTAAGGTTAAATAAAAATAAAAACAATTATTTGCTTGAATATTTTTTACTTAAATCTAAGCCCTAAAACAATCATTGTAGTTTTACAGATGACACAATAGTTTTGACTTTGTCTTTCTGCTTTATTTTAGTTACACCAAAGACAAAGACCCAACATCTTTTCATTTCAAAAGCTTTTCATTTGGCTGTATTTACCAAGTCCTAATGTTTTAGTGTTTGATAAACTACACAAGCCCATATAGCAACAAATTCATTTCATAAATACCTACTTTAGTGTTTTGAAAGACTATCAGTCACATGCTACCACAAAGTCAGAACATCTGAACTTTGTCTGTCATCGTGCAGTACATCATGGACAAACATGATACGGGCGAACAGGTTGTCTAAAGTAAATTCTCTGGTGCCGTTAGTATAATTTACATTTCTACATGTAATATGTTCTCATTGTTCCCATACTCTTATTTCGGTTAGATTAAGTGCAAGTCAATGTTACTGTACCTTGGGTTTAGCTCAGGTAAGCTATGTTTATCTTTATCTTGACTTAAAAGGTAATGTCAGTGGTATGTACCCAAACAATGGGGCATAGTATTCACTTGTTAGTAGTTGTCCTCTTATAAATAGATAGAAACATATCGTGTCTCATTATAGTATCAATATCCTAAGATATAGATCCCATCTCCTCATGCTACATGTGTTTTACTGTTTGCAGTATGCCTTGCTGGACTGGGACATGCTGGTTTGTTCTCTTACCATGGTAGGAAGATCAATTTAGACACTGTTAGACCCACTTTGGCTATTGAATACATTCTTTTGAGGTATTTTATAGTCAATAAACTTGAATTACTATCATTGAAAGTCAGCTAAGAATAACTTTTTCATGTAAATTACTCATCAAACCATATAATCATCAAACAATATAGGGCATCTGTGGCCTAAAGGTAAATTATTTTTTTTTTTAATGCTTTTTGGCGTTGTTCTTTTTTTGGTTTGTGCAAGTTGTTTTGTGTACCTCTATCTAAGAATCTTCCCTGGTGCGATTATTATTATTATTTTCAGTTGTAAAGAAAAAGCTCTTGAACTTATTTTCAACAAATTCTATATAATTTGTTAATTTAAATTGTTCTATTTCTTCACAAATCTTTTTTTCTTCACCCATATCATTTTACAAGCTTTTTGTGAATGTATAGGCCCACGTGATTTAACAAACACGAACATATCGTTCTTGTAACGCGATATCTGCTGGAGTGACGTTCTCTCCGTTTCCTTTTTAGGAAATAAGTAAATAAATTGGTATGACCAGCTGTTTTAAAAAGGGTTTGATATAATTTTAAATAACGTCATATTGAAGTCCAATTCATTCATTTCTCAGACAATACAGTGTAGCTACAATGTTCAGTAACTGCTACAATCTCCAGCTCTGCGTGCGTCTGTGCGTCATTCCAACGTCCGTCACGTCGAACGTCAGCTGAATGAGTGTTTTGAAAGGAGATGGCTGGTTAGCTAGCGAGCTGTTGGGATTACACTTCGTCGGAGAACGTAGCCAGCTTGGTAGCTATGTTTTATATTTTAGTCGCACTTAGTTATGCATACCACTTGAAAGTCTTTATGTCAGCACTGTTTTGGACTGTTCCCTTACCCAACAGTCTCGAAATATAATGTTAATAGTACAGTAACCTAAGGCTAGCAACGACAGCTAATGTTAGCTACGTAGGTGTGCTAGCACAGCAAACTAGCTAACCTAATCGTAGTTTGGTTCATCCTGACAGCAACGTTGAAGAGATTTTGTACCAAAATTTTAAATATATCGCGATCGTTCAGCGACGTTTAACGTATATTCAACCGGGCAGCAGGCGTGAACTCTGACGAACTATTGAGTTGATTGACAACAGCAAGCCTGTTGTTTGTCAGGGGCTGATCAGCGGATCGAAATGACTTGTTGATTTCGCCATTAACCAGATTATGAACGGTGAAACATCCAGACCGGACTCCCCCCTTTACGGGTGATGGCAGCACGTCTGCAGTCATATGACAGTAACTCCAGTGACACCGAAAACTGGCAACAAAAAGCGACGAGCCGACCTCGCAAACTCTGCAAGCATTCGAGGTGAGCAAGCAGAAGACCTTTCAGATATCCTGGGAGACGTTCATAGCACTAATTTCAAATTTTAACTTTGTGAAGGAGAAGCTGGATGAAACACTAGTTTGACATTTGTTACTATAGAAGCTAAATGGTTTTATGGAATTAAAACTACACAATGATACGATGTATGGACAATACTATACATATGTATACATACAGGATGTTATAGATGGTAAATGTCTTTACTGTTGAAGTCAAGCATCACAAGGAATCAAAATATTAAGGAAGAGATGACTAAAATGACTAATTTTCAAAAATGACCATTTTTAAAGACAGATGGTACCAAATTAACTGTCTATATATACTATCTATCCATCTATCTATCTGATTATCCCTTTATTATCAGTGATTGTATAAAGGTTTTCTGGCTTGTGTGACATTTTTAATAATCAGGAATGGTTTAAGAAAGGATTAAATGTTCAGGATCATAGCATTAATTTAATGAAGAGGCATTGTTTTCTTATCTGTAGCTGTTAGTCTATTTTGTTTTCCTGACTTCTTAGTACAATAATATTTAAAAACACATAATCCAGTGCTATAATATGTGCTTGATGGAAACTGCAAAGATAAGTTTTCATTTGTCGTCCATGCAAAGTGTCAACTTTAATTTTCGTAATGAAGCATATTTCTCTCCACTCCTCGTGAGACTGATGGGATGAACCTACTCTAATTTATTATATAAATTCCTCAATCCCACCCAGTGAGATTTTCTCCTAGTGTTCTTTTGCTGCTGAAGGAACAGTGAAGAGTGTTGTAGCATTGAGTTTACAGAAAGTTAATATATATCTCTAGTAAGTGCTCCTGTTTGTGTTGACAGCATGTTTTTGTCTTAAAAAGCAGATATGATCAGTCATAAATTAATCAGAAATGTATGACATGTTTAATCAATCATTTAACATTCTAATTATCTGGTATTTCAACAGCTTAACACACAAGCAGTGTTTTGGGCTACGGCAGTATTTTAGTTTTGTGTCAAGTCAGAAAAGATAGATGAAGAGAGCATGGCTTTAATGCATTCTGAATGAATAGATGATTATTACATTGAAACAGCCCAGTAAATGGAGAATTTGTTTCCCAGGATGTAGCTGTTTTTTTTTAGAACAATGTTGTTTATAAGTGCACAGTAGTGATGTGAACAAAGCCTCCATAGAGCTGCTGAGTCACAATGGGTGTGCCTGCCTGCCTGTCTGTCATAGCAACTTTACAACAATGAAAGAAAAAATGTCATGTGGCTTTGAGAATGAGACAGGAATGTTAAGTAAGCTTCTGTCCTGCAAAGCAGCAGTCAGATCCGTGTATCTGGAGAACAGAGGAAGATGAGCCTGCATGGTGCCAGTGGGGGCTGTGACCGCTCACGTGACCGTCGCCGCTCAAGCGATCGCTCTAGGGATTCCTCACATGAGAGGGAAGGCCAGCTCACCCCCTGCATTCGCAACGTCACCTCACCAACCCGTCAACACAACAGTGGTGAGTATGCATGGAAAGAATACAGGGCTTATAATTGAGGCCACAGTAGAGGTACACAGCTCTTGGCAGCTTCTGCTTGCGACCAGCTGACGGTATTTATCAACTCACTGCTCAGACGTGGTTTATATCTCTGCTTGTTTTTGGCTTTGAATTAATAACATTAGTACTAATCCACCGTTTTGTGTTGTCAGCTTGTAATCTAATTGTCTGAATACCTGACACAAGTTCTGAACACAAATGTTTCTGGTAGGATTGTTTTAGATAAGATGTGACTTGCAAATTGAAGACCACTGTTTTTACCAAATCAGGGTCTAAGAATATATCTTAGATACTTATTGACAAATCCTAATGATGCCAGTTATAAAGTACTTGTTTTTAATGAGGTATTTTCTTTATTCTTAGTGTCTAAATATGAACTAGAAAACTGCACTTTTTTACGCTATTTTTCTGCCTGTCTGTATGTAGACCGTGATCGAGATGGTGGCCCATCATCGAGACCCAGTAGTCCTCGGCCCCAGAGAGTCTCTCCCAGCGGCTCCAGCAGCAGTGGGGTGTTGAGCAGTCGCAACAGCAGTCTGTCCAGTACTGAAGGAACCTTCAAAAGTTTGGGAGTTGGAGAAATGGTCTTTGTTTACGAGAATCCCAAGGAAGGCGGAGCGAGTGCCACAGTCTGTAACCGAAACATTAGAACCTCAGAGAGAGTAACTCTGATTGTGGACAGCACGCGCTTTGTAGTCGACCCTTCCATCTTCACTGCACAACCTAATACCATGTTGGGCAGGTACGGTACACATTGAACATCATCATCCTTTGTCAGTACTCAGTATGGCCATGATAATTGAAAAATATCAATGAATTATATATATATATTCTTCCCCTCTATATGAGGCTGTATATATAGTATGTATATATTGTATAAATGTATATTGCAATTTTTAAGTACTATTTTGGATTGACATTTTTCTGTGATTTAAAGAATAAACCAAAGCTGCTTTATTTCAGAATGTTTGGATCAGGGAGAGAGCATAATTTTACTCGGCCCAATGAGAAGGGGGAGTACGAGGTGGCTGAGGGAATCAGCTCAACCGTTTTCCGAGCAATTCTGGTGAGTATCACTCTCTATTAATGCTCAGTGAATTGGTGACACATGTTTGTTAGTTTAAACTGACTCATGAAATCAACACATGGGCTACTATATGTGGGTGTTTGTGTGTGCGTATGTTCTCCAGGCAAACGATATATAAATAGTGGCAGCAATTTCTATTTTTTTTTTTTATTCCAACCCTTGTTTATGTAGATTTGATCATTTGTTGTAACCAAGTAATTCCTGAGATCTGGGAGAACACAACAACATTATAAGAAATAAGAAACTAACACATGGTGAACTATCGGAACGTATATCCTGATTTTGTGAAGGTAAAAAAAAGGTATGAAAGTATGGTTACAGTTTAGCTTATAATTATTGCTTTCCTCCTCATTTTTTCTCGTTTCAAACCTATTTGGTCATCTGGCTGCTTATGTTTCCTGATTGCGTCAGACATTTTAGCAATGTTGCTTATTATGAAGAAAAACAATTCATCTAAAGTAGAACAATACCAAAGTACATTACATCATGTTGCCTGACATTTAGTGACCGACAGTTACAGTTCCATATGACTGTAAACGGAACTCTTCATCTTCTGAAAAACTAAAATACTGTTGCGGAACGGATTAATTAGGATAATGTATAAAGCTTTGAAGTATTTCTGTGTAGTGTAAGCATTTGTATCCTTTACATTATCATTTAATGGATTAACCGCTGTTTAATATGACTCTCATTTCTGTCTAATTGACAGGATTACTACAAATCTGGGATAATCCGCTGTCCTGATGGAATCTCCATCCCTGAGTTGCGGGAGGCATGTGACTATCTATGTATCTCCTTTGACTACAGCACCATCAAATGCAGGGACCTCAGTGAGTATTTCCTTTGGGGTTCTGTAGCTGTTGGTGTTAACTTTTAAAGGTGGCATTTTGAGTCAGAATAAACAAGAGAACGCCACAAATCTGCCATGTCCCATTCACCCTCTACAACCTTGTATGACACAAGGAATACAAGTCTATACAATGTTATTTATACAATATTTATTAGGGAATGGAGCCCCCTATTAAACCGGAAGCGTTAGCTGTTGGCCTAGCATTATGTGCTTCTTTCTGCTTTTTGTTACTAGGTGCCCTGATGCACGAGCTGTCCAATGATGGAGCTCGAAGACAATTTGAGTTTTACCTGGAAGAAATGGTTCTGCCTTTGATGGTGGCCAGTGCCCAGAGTGGAGAGCGAGAATGTCATATTGTAGTACTTACTGATGATGATGTGGTAGACTGGGATGAAGAGTATCCACCACAAATGGGCGAGGAGTACTCACAGAGTGAGTACACCCTAACATATGAAATGGATTCCTTATGGTTTGTGCCTATAGAACAGATTGATATGTGATACCAAATATGTCGGCTCTTCTTTTTCAGTCATCTACAGCACAAAACTGTACAGATTTTTTAAGTATATCGAGAACCGAGATGTGGCCAAATCAGTTTTAAAGGAGAGGGGACTAAAGAAAATAAGACTGGGCATTGAAGGTGAGTTAAACTTTCCTGTGATAAATAACAATGTTTTTTAATTTCCTGTCAGCAGAGAGGGCCTCTGTTGTGAATGAATATCTTTCTAGCAAACCACAGTTTAATCTGCCCTGAGCAACACTGTGGAATCAGAACAGTTTGGTGTATTATATATGAAACAGAGGAAGCTGTTCCTGTGTTGTGCATCAAGGCTTTTGTCCGACAACCATCATCCCAAAAACAAAGCGATTAAAGGAAATATAAAAACACAAAGATATATCACAAACTGTTTGCCGCTGGTCAGAGTAGGAAGATGAAAAGATTTGTTATATATGCAGTAAAGAGGCATATTGTCAGTTGATCTGTGCTAAGTGCCTAACTCAAATATATAAAAGGCACAGTAACTGAAGCCAACTGATTTCAGTACTAGATTTAAGACAGTTGGCTGAAGTCATGGGGACCAATGCTAAGTAATATTCATGTGATACGGTTGTTTTTAGTGCGCCAACTAGAAACCTCTGCCAATTCCATCAAAAGCAATGTTTCTTTTTGCTATGTTGAATGAATTTGGCCGATGCTCCGGCCCTCCAACAAGTTTGGTGAAAACATTTGTGTAGTTTTTGCTTATTCTTGCAAACACAAAGACACAAAAACAAATTCATGGATGTTTGAGAGAAATCATATAGTTTGACTTGAAACAGATTTCACAAGACCCATGTCCATGATATTACGGTATTGATCTAATATGAATGAATGTTTAACTGTTGAATATAATGTTGAGGTGACCAGGATGCCTAAATCAAATGAAATCACATGCTCTAATATTCACCCTTACAAATGCTTGCACTGTGGCCTGTAGGCTGAGGTGGACAGAACATAGTCCAGTACAGTGAAGAATAGATCAGTTTATTATTGGCTTGCCAGTGTGATGTGAGAATATTGGCAAGATTACAGGGCTTTATAAGCACATTGTCGCTTTTAACTCTTCAACTATTAATTTGTGCCTTTGATAGGTTACCCCACATATAAAGAGAAAGTCAAGAAACGACCAGGAGGTCGTCCAGAGGTCATTTACAACTACGTCCAGAGGCCCTTCATCCGCATGTCTTGGGAAAAGGAAGAGGGTAAAAGCCGCCATGTTGACTTCCAGTGTGTCAAGTCCAAGTCCATTACCAACCTTGCGGCAGCAGCAGCAGACATCCCCCAGGACCAGCTGGTGATGCACCCTGGCCCCCAGGTGGATGAACTGGATATCCTACCTAGCCACCCACCTAGTGGGAATCACTACAGCAACAACTACAGTAACGAGTCTGACCCTGATGGACCTTCACCTGCTGTTTGAGGACCGACCGATTGGTCCTCTTTCAGTGCCTCTGCCCCATTTTTTTCCTCTAGTCCTACTCCCAGCATGCTGCAGCATGGAGCGCCAGGGGCACCATAACCATATTGCCTTGACACCTCCTTTGCAGCCTTAGAGCCCCAAGATCCTGATGGACTTCAGAAAAAGAAACATGAGGGACATAAGACTGGTGAAAGGAAGGGTTCACTTTTATTTTCATTTGTTTTTTACTTGACCAAAGGAATTTATTTTTATGTTTGGAACAAATTTAGTAAAACACTTATTACCATTATTATTTACGATGTTGTTGTACCTTTAGTTTGATGGGTTTGGCTGAGCACTCTTGTGATATCACTCTTTTCACACAGGTTTTTATTTCACTGATTATTTAGATTTTTCATTTTCTTGGGTGGCCTACCTACTAATTTCTTTTGAGGGCAGAGTACAAGACTCACCTTGGAGAAAATATGACTTCCCTGTCATGAAAAAATCACCACTTAGTGTCATGATCTCCGTGTGAACTCCTCAGATGTCTTTGAATCTTGTTATGGGGTATGTAGTCATTGGCTGGATCTGATATGTGATGTTATGCTCCTACCGCAGCCAAAATATTAAGCAGAGCACAGGCTGTTGTGGAATCTTTTTGTGCAAAGCTTGAAATTGTTGTTTAAAAATAAAAGTTAAAATCATAAAATAAAGACATCAAAATAATGTTGCACATATTTAATTTCTCTTCTTTAGATCAATTGTTGACGCCACCTCCTCACACAAGTGACACATGTTGCTGCGTATTATTAGATATTAAGAGGCAAAGAATGATAATACGTTGAAATTATGAAGTCAGGCTCACCAATCCTACCAAGGACAGGCAACGGATGAACAGTCCGAATGATTTTTTATTGCTTACAAAAATTAAGTTTGTATTGTGCAACAGAAAAGCTTCATAGCAATGCGATCCCACCAGAGCACATCAGACATAAATGCATCAGTGAAATCAGAGCACATGCACAGTCATCTTTGTTTACATACTGCAGCTGTGTGCAATAACATGAAGTTAATCAAAAGTTGTGTTGTCTTTTCTGTGAGATGCAATGACTTGTGACTTGAATGAAGACCCAGGGTGAGTGAAATAACTGCACAGGCTTGACCTTGACATCTTCCTGCACTGGCAGAGGAACGGCGTGAAATTACAACTGACCATCTGCCCCATGCAGCTCAAGTGACATCCGTCATTATGAGGCTTGTTTTCGTGCAGAGCTCATACACTGTCACATCAATCAATTTTTTTTTAAGAAACACCTCACAGTTAATTACGGATTGCCTCTGTGTTGTAAAATATAGTATTGTAATGCAGAAGAAGGATTAATCCTCCGAACACTTTCAAAATCTGACATTGGTGATTTGTGAACATCATTACAGAAAATAAAAGCCACAACCCAGGAGCATTTGTAGATAACATCTCTGTTATTTCATTGAAATTAACTTGTACACAGACCTGACCCGGCTTTATGTGTAAGACGTCCATGCTGACTGCACAGTTCTTACAGCTCCTGTTGGAAACACAATGTCAAGCATGAGAGGCTGGGCCAGTTTAACTTCCCCACTAATGTCCTGGCTTATGTCGCAGTGAGTCCACTAGGTGTCACTGTACGTTAAGCATTACGCTCACATTTGGACAAGAGGCTCCAGTATATTTGTTACAACAGTTTAAGTGTCAGACACCAAGTAAAGTCCTGTTTTTACACAGAGGTCATTGAGTTCAGGTCAGTCTGATCAACGACCAACTCCATCAGTGCTGTCGCTCCCTCGGAAGTGCAGCAATTACTTTCTTCTGTCTTATGTTGTCTAATCAAATCATTTGGCAGACCCTTAAATCTTATGCAACCACCAGCGTTTGACATCTAATCTTTAGTTTGTACACAAACCTCAAAAACCTCCTTTTATCATTTACTCTGAAGCATTATATCGTGTTGTGTTGATGCCACTAATCACTAACATACCAAGCAAACTAAATTTTCATTTAACTGCAAAATGTTGCAACAGAAATGGAAATCACTGATGACAAAATGTGGCTAATCTTAAATAGACCTGAATATTAACCTCAGTAATGATCATTAATCAGGTCTAAACTGGACATGAACTCAAAATTGACGCCGTTGGCTCTCCTTTATTAACAGTCATAGTTAAGCCAACAGCAACTGACGAAATGACATTAGTGAACCTCAAACCTGAGTGGAGCCAAACAAATAGTATAATATTTATGGAGTGGAATAAAGGTGATCAGCCTCTTAGCTACCAGGCTAAAGCATGAATTAAATTATAATTACAAGCAACAGTTTTGGAAGTATATTTAAATTCTGTTGTTTGGCTGCCTGTCATCCTTTCTTGGCAGCTGGAGGGAGACAAGCTCCGGTGTCTTCTAATTTAATAAAACTCATCCAGAGAGATGTGAACACGCAACATTATACCTGCCTGTTCCAACCATCTGCTCTGCTCGTAGGCTAATGTGTCAGCGGGCCACAAATTGACATGAATTAAATGAAAAGATAAACGTGTAGCTCCGTCTAGCATTTTCTAAAACCTGTAACCAAATCAAAACAAAGACAAAATGTATAGTTGTTCTTACAGATTGCTACCAGATATCAGCATTATCGTTCAGGGTCAAGAAGAATGTGGTCCTGCTGGATCACCTCACAGCTGATCAGCAGGAAAAAAAACTGATTCCAACACCAAGATACCCTTGAAAGTCCACTATTATAGTGCCTCTAATTCCAGTCTTACCCTGCAAAATGTGCTACAACAAAACAAGGGTTTATAAAATTGAACTGTTTTCAATAGAACAATATTCTAGAAGGTAGCTTAAGATGAAAAGATGTAGGATAGGCATATACATGCTTTTTGTTTCTGCCTTTTCAGTCGTCTATATTGTGTATTGTACGTCATGTGTAGGTGATGCAGTAGTTACCACTGTCGCCCCACAGTGAGAAGGTTCTGGGGCTTCTCTGCTCCCTGCGACCCTGCAACAGGAGAGGCAAATGGATGGATGGATGGATGTGACCATGATGACTGAAATAAAAGAAAAAAATACACATTAAAAAGCAGGATTTTATCTTCATAGTTAGTTTGCTGTAGAGCTGCAACTAATGGTTATTTTCAATCTGGAGTCATCTGCTGAATATTTTCTCTATCAATCTGTTGGTGTTCTGCATGAACTACTGAAAGATTCCCTTCACTTGTGTTTTAGGGCATAAACAAATAATCTAAAGTTTGTACCTCAGTAACATCCCACCTGAGGAGAACAAATCAGAGCTGCTTTATTCTTCATGTCCTTGTGTTTCATTCAAGACATTCAAAACATTTTAAGTGTCATTATTCACATGACTGTTTAATATTCTGTGTGCAGATGCTGCCATGTCCATCTAAATTAAACAGGGTTGCATCACCATTCATACAAATATTAGAGGAACTATGTCAGACGTTACATTTCTTTATTAGCCCTGAAATTAGTATAACAGTTACTCTCTGGGCTGTGTATACACACACACTTACAGGGAAGTGACAGCTAATATTTTTTAATTACGACTAAGTAAATTATTTGTTAAAAGATAAAAAATGTAATCCAGGAGACAAAAAGTCCTCTGACATACTGTATGTTCACGTATTTGTCAGTATGTTCTGTTTTATCTTCTGTATCAGAACAGTTGTTTATCAAATTGTGACTTCAAATCACATGAAAAAAATTTGTCTACCTGCAATAGCCATAACATTAGAAAGAGCAGACGGAGTTCTTGCTAGACAAATCATACGAAAGAGGAGAAGGGGAAACAAAGAGACGGGTTAAATGTCCACGCCGGACAAAAGTAATCTGAAACTTGTCCTTAATGGATTTTTCTTTTTCTGTCTGTGGATGAACGGTGACCAAAGTGAAGTCTGTTACAAAGAATCATCAGTTATTGCTTCAGGTCTGGATATATGCCGTCTGAAAAAAATATGTTCAGAATTGTTTGGATAA
>CAAKHC010002316.1:12810-38777 GCA_901007825.1 Macroramphosus scolopax
AGAATTGTTTGGATAAGCTTTGGTAATTTAAATGATAATAGAGTTGACTCTCTGTGCAGCCTGATTGTAATCCTGCTAACCCTTACTGAACACCTCCGGGCCACACTGACAGTCAAAATGAAGGTGGAGTTCGATTTGTTTTGTCTAACACAAGAGTACAGTAGTCATTGGCCAGATGTCAAAGTGTCTCGGCTGGTGTGATCCCATCAGAAGATGTCTCGTTTACGTCCATAAAACTATTCTGATGATTCATGGTCTCAATCACTCGTGTCCAGTCTTACTCAAAACAACACAATGCTGATCTTTATAGATTATGGTCCCTTTTAGAGTAAATAGAGAATAAGCAGGGTTTGGTCTTTAGGATTGGAGGTGTAGAATTGAGAATCAGCATTGCTTGAGCAACAGTTATAACCCTCCCGTCCAAAAATGGACCAGTTCTGATTTCACAAATCAATATAGCTGCGGCCAGAAACCCAAACAGGAGACATCAAAACAGGAACCGCAAACCAATGAATGATGCCACAGGGGTCCGTCCACTTTTTGTATACAGTCTATGAGTCAAACATACGAGTGCCATGTGAAATGGAAGAAATATTTAAATCATCCAACTCAACCCTTTGGACCCAAATAAAACATTTAACACTAGAATAAACTTATAATGGATATTTGAACCATGATTACATTTTGGTAGGAAGACAATGGGACATTTCGTGTGGTCGTGGTAGTGTTTGGGTTCCCACACATGTCCAGATGACCGGTTTCCAGGACAACTCCTGTTTTCACTGCAACATAGGACCCACCTTTTATTGAATGAGGGAGGGAGGGTTGCACTTGAGTGTCAAGAGTACTCTCCTTCCTGCATATTGATCTGGCAGAAAATTCCTTAGTTGCAAAATGAGTCGATATATTTCTGAAGTAGTGGGATGTTGCAGCATATTGTTTCCTGAGGTTTTCTCCTTGAAGTAATACTAGTTTTTCTATATTTCAGCTGAGTGATAAGAAAAAGGATCTTAATAGGGATTGGCCACAGATCTGCATGCACAGCAGGTATAGGTTATTAAAGAAGGTTCAGTACTTCAAAGTACTTCAAAGATCATCGTCGTCTGGAGTTACTGAGAGACCAACAGGGCCAAAACCAAACTACTGACTGGATGTTGTTCAGTAGCTGGTGTGACTCCCAAGATGGAGTAAAATTATTAGTGCCAGACATGTTTGCTTCTCTTTCCAACAGATTGTAGTATAGATATCTTCATCCCAGCCTGTCATATCCAAACCAACCCACTTAAAAGTCCACTCTGAGCCCAGTTGAGATGCCTGGAAATCACATCAGCATTATAAACCCTATTATACTGTATATTCTAAATTAAGTTAGGTTGTTACTAGCGTATATTTATCGAATAATCATGAAAAACTATTTCCCTTCTTATCGCATAAAGGGTCTGTTAAACATTTGTATTATGAAAGAACGATCTATCAATCCTCAAGTTGTTTCCGATGTTACGACTATTATTCCACACATGCTCGTCCCTCCGTGTGTGATACGGCTGTTTGTGTTCTTGGGCTGTTTGTTCCCTCTCTGCAGCTCAGGCCAGGTGGTGCTGCACCTGATTACCAGATGAGGAATCAGGTGATTAGCAGCTGTTTGGAACAGACAGACGTCTGGCTTTAGGACTGCAGAGCCTCCCCTGCATGTACTACACAGCGAGATTAGTGGGTTAGCGAGATATATTGAGTGTAAAGCATCACGAAGGTGGCTCTCTTTTTATCTGGACAGATCAGCGTGGTGATTTATGATGCACACATAACCTGGTCCGGAGCAGATTATGTCCCGAGTTTCACTAACCATCTCTTCTTTTAAATTTATAACATTCAATTATCCATTTTGTAAAAGAACGATGAAGGCAAAGTAAGTGCATGACTTTAGAATATGATTTTATGCTTGGTCCTTATTTACTGCCAAATCTGATTCAAAGTGTTAGCGAAGTTATTAGACCACCAATGAGAACATTGACTAGTCTTTTATAATACTTAACATTGTTTTGACGTGTCGTATTTTAAATTTGTAATGGTGCAATAAGGGACAGAGGCAGACCCAGAACTTGTTCGGTATATTCAAATGCGCTGTATCAAGTGCAACACTCAATGCACTCTCATCTTCAACTTTACAATTAATGCAGCAGATTTAAACATCATACTCAAGAAATTAATGTAGGTCAGTCTGACTCTGTCCTGTAATAATGGTCCAGAAATCATTGTCAAAGCGAAATCAACTAAATACATTGATTATTATCTGTGATTAATACCAATACTCTTTTAAAGTATATTTTTCAGTAGTTTTTCTGTATAATTTCTACTTTGTACAGCAAAGGTTAAAGGCCACCTTGACACTGATAATACCGCCTCTTACACCCAACATACCAGCTAACCCACTAATCTCGCTTCCGGTCTGCAGGCCCGAGAAACAGCTGCTGTTCACCTGACCAGGTGGACCTCATGTGGCCACAGTGTGCGGTCCCTCCTGGACCAAGAGAGGGAGGATGGAGCAAACACATACAGCCGGAACATCAAGTAAAGTCTCAGGTAATCAGAGGACGCACTTGGTTTTTGACGTCAACTTGTAGCATGAAGCAACAAGAACAAGAATAAACACCAGGCTTCGTGTTTTGGAGGAGATTTCTGATCGCAACTAATAATATGAAGCTCTATCTTTTCGCATACCACAGTTGCACTTACTTCTCGATCACTCCTCCCACGTGTATACTGATTATCTCCCCGCTGTCTGTGTCTGTGATCAGAGATATCAGCTGGTCCCAGCAGCTGATCTCAGCCATCCAATAGCGCAGCGACACACCTTCGTCGTTAGCCAATCACATCGCTGCTTCCCCTTTTTGAATTTGTTCTCTCTCGGCTTCCAGTTCTCTCATGCTGCTGACGTGCACTCCCTCCACCTCCCTCCACCTCCGTCATGCTCGTCACAATCATCAGCTCCAGTCGATTCTTCAGCCCACCAGACCAGAGGGATCATCAGCCACCACCACCAGTGTCTGGACTCCAGGGGGATTTATCTTACCACCACTCAGGACAGAGTCTAGGACTTAAAAATCCCCATGGAGTCCAAGCCTCAAATACTCTCAGTATAAAGGCTCAATGATCACATATCGCCTGTCAGAATAAATAAATGCATGTTAAATTCATACACTTGTTTCTCCCGATTAAACTATTGTTTGTACGAGTGACACTGTAGAGAGTGACGGTTTTCAAAACTTGTATCATGTATGTACCAGGTTTCATGGTACCTGGTTTAGTTTAGGCACAAAAAACATGGTTTTAGTCAGTGAACGCTCATGGCTGGGGTTAAAATACACACTTTAGTCCGGGCAGCACAATAGCCACTCCTTCCTTGATTACAGTATAAGTATTTCATATACAATAATATCATAAACATAATATGGAAGATATAAAAGTTGATCTGGTCTTACTATTTTTTTGAATGTAAAAAAAGTAATAAAAACACTGATGGTAACGTCTTCTTTTGTAACATACTGTATGCTCTGTATAGTAGCAGGTGTGCACTGAGAAAATGTTTTCTGTTGTTGGCAAGGATTTTATAACAAACCAAAAATACAAACTACTTGCAATGTAATTAGATTTGTCGATACACACTTGATGTGAACTGAAACAAATAAATATGCTTAACAATTCTTACATGTCATTCTATTGAGTAAGTCAGCACTTCCATTTAAATTTGAGGAGAGGGTGCATGTGTCCATTCAACTATGTAATAAGGACTAGAAGCCTCCCAGACATGCAATGCACCATACTTGTTGTAACCCTGCTGCTGCTAAAGAGCTTTCAAACATCTCTTCATCACAGAGAGTGGTTACCTGCATGACTGAACCCTTGTGAGCTTGTGTCAGCTGCTTCTAAATGTTAACAAGAAAGCAAATTATTCAGGGCTAAACCGTCTGTGGAGTACAAGCTGATCGCAGCATAACAATTGATGCCTCTTGTTGCAGTGGGCACAAGAAAAGAGTTTTTGAGAAGCCTTCATATATTAACCTTAATCCACTGCCCTTCTACCATCTATGTGACTTTGCTGAAGCAAAATTGTGTCCAATAATGTTCACTAAAACCTGGATCAAGTATATCAAGTCATGGTTTCTCCTTGAGGTAATGAGGCATTTCCTCCACTGTGCAATGTGAACTCCTTGATAATCTATCCAGTCTGCTATAACCATGCAGTCCGCCCTGAGGGAGGCCAATGACACGGATGAACAGACAAGACAAGCAATGACGTCAGCGACTGAGATTATTGACAAACTTGTCTTGTCTGATTATACTTCGTTTTCACTTTCCCAGTAATCTGTACTGAAAGACATATCTTTGTGTGTGATCACTGTGTGCATGATAAACATTGTGACATAAAACCCATATAAATATGTATTGATTAAAAAGTTGCCTATGCACATTACAAAGCCAATAACAAAGGGTTAATGGCTTTGACTCCCTTTGTTTTTAAGGGATCTCGCATGGAGAATGTTATATTTAAACATGATGTTGCTACATGGAAATCATTAATACTCTTTGATTTCCTAATGCTCCCTGCAGTTAATGAGTGCAGCATGATTAGAACTAGACTGTACAGTGTTTGGTTTGTGTGTGTGTGTATGTGTGTGTGCGTGTTTGTTTTCAAGAAGAGAAAGGGTTGACCCACAAGGGTCCTGCAACACAATACAGTCCCATTCTATGAGAAACTAGACTTTCTATTATGGAAAAGGACGGGAGGGAGGATATTGTTCTGCAGCAAGATCTTGTGATTTTCGCCTACAGCTGAGTTCATTCAATTATACAGAGAGGAAGATAATATTAACACCCCGATGTCTTCATGAGAGTGTCTGTAACCGATACACCATGCACGCCCATGAAGCCTTCTGTTATGAACGGTAAGAAAATGTCAGTGTGTTAGTTGTTTGGGCAGATTACTGAGCCAATCGAGCTGTAAGATACTAAGAGCTGTCCATTCTTTGCTTGTGGGTGTGTCACCATTCGCCCCAACAACCTGAAGCACTTGACGATGTAATGTGGTGTATCATTCCTCTAAACCCTGAATGCAGCGCCACAAAGAGCAGCTAGGGCAGAAGCCATTAGCAGAACCAGAGTTGTTTTTGTTAGAGCTGCTTTAATTCTGCAATGCTGCTAATTGCATTGTGATACATTCCAGATGGTACATCAATATTTCCTCTTGTTATAGTTCCTTGAGTAGCTCTGCCACTCAGTGTGTGCAGATATTCAAGACTTCTCAGGTCTATTTTTATTCTCACGCTCACTGCAACCAAGCAGCTTCCATCTCCCTCAACATCTGCATCAGGCTCTCTGAGGCTCAGTGCGGCTTGACGATGAGGAGTCTGGAATTCTTGCTTGTCAAAGTTGCATGAAGAAAGAGACATTGAGTCGACTTGCGACTGAAAGTAAATGTGTCTCTCCTTGCCCCTCATTGAAATGAATGGGAAGTACAGATCGTCCAAAGGGGAACTTGAGTCGGTGTGAGGAGCAAGAAGAAACATGTTGTGACACACCAGGATGGTTGACTGGTGTGTCTGTCACAAGGAAGAAAGGAGAGTAAATGCAGCTGTGTATGTTGTTACTTTCTCAGTGTTATATTTGACAAAGTTGAGTTAGGTGATAATGTAGAGCAGCGGATTGAGGTTCAAGAACCATCAAAGGTCCGGGGAGTTTTTATAATCAAATTATTACTGAGGGGAAGTGGCTCCATCCATTCATGGCTGAGGTTTGATTTTGAGAATTGACCACTGGTTTGTGTCTGATGTATTATTTTGCTAACTACAATTTGATTTGGTTCTTACTCTCACTTAGACCAGCACTGTTGTTTCTAAATAAAGATCTGAGCAATAGATATACTGTAATGAAAACTGTAAGATAAATGTCTAAAATCATCATGCTTCACTGGACAGCTGGAATAAAGTCATTTACCATAAAGCTTTGTTTACTTTTTTCCAAAATAATTGTCGATTCAAATCCACTGAACCTTCATGCATTCAATCGAACACACAGCCGGTTCTCCATGAGAGCAAAGCTCATTCATAACCTAGGTTAGTACAACCTATCCAGGTTGTGAGATTAGACTGATAGTAAACTGCACCACCACCAATGTGTAGGTTTGATTGATGTCAGTAATGTTAGACAACTGTCATCTTCATCCATTAAAGCGACATTCACTGCTTCGTCTACAGACTATAATGACTTAATATTTCCCTTGTGAATTTGTGGGAGAAATAATGGACATGAAAATAGAGGTCAGAGGTTTGAGTTTAACAGAATAAAAGGTTTGACCACTGCTGAGGACCATTACAACTAATTCAATTGAAAACCTGGAGCTGTCTCCTAATGTGTCTAAATCCGACTCTTTATGTGTCTTATATGTTTGTCTGCTGTGGAGGGACGATGCTCATGTGTCCGTGAGAGGAAATGTAATTGCGACTACTCGCTCCTGCAGGTTTGCCCTTTAGAACATTCAAAAATGGTGTCGGATCCTTACAAAGGAAGCTGCACAACCCCTGGTCCATTTGTCATTTTACGCCTGGACTACCGTGATGTCCTCCTGACCTACACAGAAACAGTTGGTTCTTTAGTGGCCCAGTTTTCATGGAGGTTTTAGGAAGTTTGGTATAAAAAAAAGAGGAGGGGTAAAAGACACACATACTTGGAATGAGCCCCTCTGAAGAAGAAGGTTATTGAACAGTAATGAGCAGGTTGGTGACAGATCTGGGCTATTTCTGTTCCTACAGGATGTGACAGGCTTTGAGTGGCTCGGAAAGAGGCTGTACTGTATCCCACAGGCAGGGTCCAGGGGTCACCGCCCAGCCTGACAGGATTAACACACCTGCCAGCAGAACAATGAGCTCTAATGAGTGCACACTGGCAAACTAGGTCTGTAAGTGGTAGGACAACGGCTTTCCGAGTCCCTCACACCTCAGCGCCGGTATTGAAGTCTTGGCTCCCGAGTCAATACCTTCATTAGTGACTTCATGGCGGCTCGCTCTCTGAGGCCGAACAAAGGAACACAAAGTGACACATTCCTGGGATTAGGGAACACTGAAGGAAATTAAACTGTGTGAGGAATTTGCTCTGACAACAGGAAAAATAATAAAGTTTAATGGAATTAATTTGATGATGAATTGGATCAATTGGAATTGAAAGTGGGAAGTTGTGTGTCTGTAACACAGTTTACATGTGTGTGATCACTCAACTGGTGTTGACCGGCATGTTGTGGCACCTCTTCTGCAAAACTTTTTGTTTTTCTACATTTCTTAGATGTGTATTGGTTTTCTCATTGCTGAATTTTCTTATTGCACAATAAGTCCTAACTTGCCACCCCGGTTCCGTTTTTGAAGAGCCAGAGCAGGGGGGTGGTGCCACTAAAAGTGTGCTTCATTATTGACTCGTTCTTCTATACTTTGCACCCTCATGACGCTTCAGGAGAGTGAATCAGATGGCAGCGATCCTTCATTAACTTTAACCTCTGATAATTTGACCTCTGAACCCCGTGAGGGCCACAGAACAAAGGATGTGCTATTTTCTTTGTTGGGGCCGAACATGCTTTTGTTAGCGTGCACCGGGCATAGATTCTGCATGTTTATGTACCTGCTGGGATGTGGAAATAAAAGATTGAATTTTGGATATACTTGTGTGATAAGACTTTAAAGAGACACGCTGCAGAGGGCTTGAACTGCAGAACCAGAGAAAAAATACATTAAAACCTCTTTCTGGCATTTCTTGAAACCCTTTGTCTTCTTAATCTGGCCAGCTACACAAAAAGCTTTCGAGAAGGACACTTCAGATTCCTGAACTCCCTCACAAGTGGCTCCAGACGTCTGAGGACACTCTATATAATCAGAACCTCATTCAGAAATGTGGGAAACACGGCGCAGGCCGAACCTCTCAAACAGAAACCGAGGGACCGGATTACTGTACATCTCACTCGCCACATGTAAGATAATTAGAAGTTGCTTTACTTGACAAAGATGGAAGTTTTTGAACTTCCATCTTTGTGAGGACTAATCATAATTTTGGGCCTCCATAGTGAACACATTTTTTAAGTGATAATATTATTGTCTCCTTTATTAAGAGAGAGTTAAAGCATGTAGTTGTAATGAATAAAGTTATAGTATCATGCCATGAGGTATTTTGCCAATGACCATTCCTACAGGTAGAGGGGTGCGACCACATCCTAGGACTGAGTTACAACTGCAAGAAACTCATTCCATGTCTGTTGATAGCAACAAGACTACACTGCATTATTTTAAGGTTATTCTGTATCATGGTTATAACACGAGTCTGTCAGCTCTGAAATAATACTTTCATGGTCAATTTGGAGTGAAAAATAAAAAAAAGATTTTACATTTTACCATGTCTGTCCTTGTCCAAGAACTTACTTTAGGAGTAAGAAATGGAGAGCTTAGTCTCCAGATTCTCAAGGCGCCTGCCTCGTCAATGAACCCCATTCTTGGAAGTACACAGTTATTATCAGTGAATGTTTGGCTCCATTCATGCAAGAGTTTGTCACAGTTTGTTCCTGGTGAAACAAGTTATCTGAACTTCCAGGGTGTATTTAGGACATAAAGACATGCATTACTTTCTATTACAAACAGAAGAAACTGAACATGACATGTGATCCAGTTCTTTATGTCCTTGAGGCAAAGCCTGATGGTAACTGATTGGTTTGATCAGACTTCATTGGTAAATATCATCTGAATAACAACGAAGGTTTATGGAGTGTTTCCTAACAGTATTGCCTAAAGGAAGCATACAGAAGGTGAATAGTAACGGTTCATGGCCGGACTCCGTGACTAACTCTGGAATGGACGGAGCTAACATGACGTCATCTAGTGGCCAGTAAAACAAGAGATATCTGTCTTATTATCCATTCAAAGTGATTTGATTAATAATCATTTGGTCTGTTTAATTCATAAAGTCCCCACTTGGACAGAAGGTGGTTGGATTCTGAGGTAACAAAGCCTTAACCTGGATGTTAGGAGTTGATTAATGATCTTTGAGGACTGATAAACAGACAATGAGTGAAAATGACATTGTGATACCCAAACCCATGTCATATTGTAACATGGTACACTGGGAACAGACATTTTCCACAATGATCCTCCAAATTCCAGACACATATCAGAGTTATATAACATTGTGTCCTTCTGCCACTTTATCTGCTGAGAAAACACTTTATCTTACCACTTCCTGCGGTTTTGAATAATTCAATACACCCATTAAGTACTAAAAACTCTAGGATACAGGTAGTAATGTATACTGTCACTGTGTATTCAGTTAGAGAGCAGCATTGGCGGGTTGATCAAGGGTTGAGACCTAATACGGTTTCTAATGCTGTTTTTGTATCATCCCACACAATAAATAGATATCTGTTACATGTATTTATGCAGCTATGATGTCATCATCTGGCAAGGATAAGAAGCTATTGACAGCTGTTCCACGGGTACAATAGAATGTTTCTGACAGCTAAAGAATGATGAAGTCTATGTTGTTTTTTGTTAACAACCATATATTCAATACAGGTTTGCTTTAAGTAGCACCAAATCATATTGAAAGTTAAGCTCTTTGCAACAGTGGCAAGAAAAAACTCCCTTTTAACAGACTCAGGGTCGGCGGCCATCTGCCTCGACCACACATGACGTCTTGGAGTTGATGTGGTTTATTGATATGGACAGAAGTTGGTCGCAGGTCTTAAACACAACCGTTAATCTTCAATAAAATAGGTCAATGCATGATTCTTTAAGATGGCTAAACTGACATTGGTCTTCACATCATATAACAAACAGCTTACTGGATGAGTGAGACGTGAGAATAAAGTCTTTGATCTCACGTTATTACAAGTCAGTAGAAAGCATCGTTCATGTGTCCTCCTATAAGATAGTTGTAAAGAAGTTGTCAGACCAGAACCAAACAACATGAGAGGAGAAAAACATGTGATTACATCAGTGTGGTCTCAGACTGTTTGTGGATTTAAAGATTTTGTGTACACCCCACCGGCAAAGCTCTTCCTTCCAATCAGTCTATCAAACCGAGGAACCAGCGAGCGATCTGAGCAGGGATTCATTAGACATTGAAAACCTTAAAGGACCTAAATTCTATCCTGCTTTCATTTAAGACAATGAGGGCTTGACTTTTAGTGGCAATCAGTTTAGTGGCTGTATTTCAGGGTCTGTCTTCTGCTTGACCTCCTGACAAGTCAGAAGCTGTTTTGCTGTAAAACAAACATACGTGTGGGTGAGAAGGAACTCTGAGTCCATCAGACAGTCAGTGTGTCACTTCATATCTGTGTGAGAGGTTGTTTCTGCTTGTGGTGCTGATTCAACCAGGGTGAGCCACCTCTGTTTTGTCTCTTTTTTTGATTGTTATGACTTTGTGATTCACAGATTGTTTATGTCGGGGTCACGCTGGAAGACGAGATTCTCTTCCGAATAAAGCTGAAGACGTCTGAGTGATGTTTTTCGCTGTATCTGCTGCATCTGAGCTGGATATTTATAAAGAGTTAAAAGCCCTACTTTTACCAAAAGTTCCACTTTCCCTCTCCCAACTATCACAACATTCACTTAAAACATCACTTTTCATGTCTGTTTAATGAGTTCTTGGGTCAAAGCAAAGAGAAAATATGAGGTTTATTGAATTCAAAAACAACCTTCAACGGCCAAATGTAAGAAGTTTAATTATTAAACAAGTGATACATTAAAGAAAGAAATCATGAATAATCCATGCAGGAATATTGCAGTGAATCTTGGTTTTGATTTTGATCCCTGAGACTGTTTCATTTCATTTTCTTGTAAAAAGTTAAACTGTCAACCATCTGAGCAGGTAGCTGGTCCAATCCTAAACCAGTGACTCCCACACAGGCTGGCTGTCCGACTCCTGGCTGTGCAGGGAACTTAAGCCAGTGTCCGAGTCGTCGTCGTTCCCACTGTGAGACTTCGACAGACCCCTGGCCTGCTCCATCCACTCGCTTTTACTCTCCAACGTGCTCATCATCCCCGTCTTATCGTCTGTCCCGTGGCTGCATCTGCCCTCCCTGACTGCCCCCTCCTCTATGTCCAAAGTGTTCACTTTCTCCAGCAAATCCCTCATCTCCTCCTCCCTCGTCATGTAAATCTCCTGGGTCAGCTCTAAATCGCTCCTAATAGCTTCCAAATCCGCGTTGAGGCGCAAACCGATGTATAAACTCGCTTCTAGCTGCGTTTTGATCCTGTCCTCTTCCAGAAACAGCTCGTGTTCTGGTGCTGTGTCTGCTCCGGTGCTGGGTGCGGATGCTGCGCCCTCACCGCGCTCCGTCCGCTCCAGCTCCTCTCGTCTCCGCTGCATCCAGCGGTGATTCAACTCCTCCTGAATCTGGCCTGTGAAAATGTCTATAAGCGCTTCTTGGTCCCACAGCTCCTCTTGTAGTCTCAACACCTCCTCACACTGCTGGACATACTCTTCATACTTCGCGAGAGTCTCGGCTGAACACAGTTTGTCGGCCGACTGGCTGGAAGTCGCAGCAGCCTCCAATAAATAAGTATCTTGTAAATAATTCATCCCATAACTTTTGATTCTGTCAAGATGTACCTTCGCCTCGCACCTTTCGATCTCAGCGTCCAGCTCGCTGATCCTGTGAATCTGCTGGCGGACTGTATGATCCTGAGAAATCACAAGGTGAACCAGAATTTCCATCTTTTCCGCAGACGACGCGTCTCTGTGCGCCGCCGCGTCTCTGTGCGCCGCCTGCGCTCGCTTCTTATTGATCTTCTCCAACTTTCTGAAAGCCTTCCGAACAATCCGACGTTGCTTTTCAGGTAAGATGGCAGCCATGGGAGACACTGTGGACACACAGGGACCGCTGAGCACCACCCGCGCCTCCGCGCTGCGGGCTCCGTGCTTCGCCAGGGACGCTTCGCTTTTCACCAGCACGAACTTGACGCTCCTCTGCTCCTCTCCCCACGCCACCCACAGGCGTAAGATCTTAGTTTTGTTGAGCAAAATCCTCTCGAAACCTCTCCATTTCTCCACGATGCAGTACGAGTGTGAGCATCCAGAGGTTGAAAGGCCGCGTTGAGTTTGTTGTTCCTCCACGAGCACTTTGACAACATCAGCGCAGGTTGTGCGTTTGGACAAGCCCAGGACGACCTTCTCCTCCCGGCAGACCCACACTGATATCTTGCTCGCCTCCAACTCCATCATTAATTCATACTAACTTTTTTTTTTTTTTATGAATAAAATAAGAGTCATTCCTAGAATAGATTTGAATCGGAATGTGGAGATTGTAGTGCAGCTGTCTCCATGTCCTGAGTGCGCGCGACCGCTGCGTCACAGACTCGTCTGAAGAAGTTGCTGATGGGGCTGGAGGTTGGGAGGTCCCTGTGTCCTTCTGAGGACTTTCCAAAAGTCGTCTTGTTAGGCATTGGCTGTGGTCACGTGACTGAGACCGAGTGGCAGTAAAATAAGAAACTATATTGTGATCTTGGGTGAGATGATCAATGAGGATAAATGCTGCTGATTATAGTTTTTTCTGTGCTTTCCATTGTTTCAACAACAATCATTCTTCTAAGGGCACCTTAAATCAGAATGCTTTATGGAATTAATTACAGTTGATTTATTCATTCCAGAAGTCAACAGCAGAACTTTGAATTATAATTTTAAAATTATAAGGATTAAAAGATGACGTGTTAACTTTGCTTACTGTAGGAAGGAGATTTGCTGTGATTCGCTGTTCAGGTAAGTTATTTTCAGAGATGGCCACATGGTGGTGATTTCTACCCCCCAAAATAATCTGTTTGTGTGGCCCCTTGGCGCCTAACATCTGTCAGATATTCTGCACAGAGACTTTCAGTTTTGAGCCTTTTCACATGAATAATTTCTGATAGCAGCTGCTCTTCCTCGTCTGGATGCAATAAGCATCTCTAACATCACAATATTTAGTGTAAAAGTTAGTTTATATGGATAATGCCTCCAAAGGATCAGTCAACCATAAAAAACAAAAGCAGGAGATTACAAAAATATAACTTCCAAATTAGCTGACTGACTTATTTTAAATCAGGGAACTTCCTCATGTTACTATACCTGTACTTCAAATGGTCCACAATAATGACTCATGTCTTTAGGTATTTGATTTATTTCTACGCTCAGTATAATATAACACAGTGTGAAGGCTTTGCTTTCAAATGTTATATGACTGTATTTAAAAAGCAGTTTATATTATATTACACGTGTGTTTACACTTGATTTACTTCAGGAGGGACAGAAACTGAAATGCTTTAAATGACGAATGTCTCCCTCTGGTGTCGTCTGTGTTGCATTAACCTGTGTTTCCATGTACGACAGGACCACGGACAGTTTTTAAAAAGCAAGTAATGGGCTCCATCTACTGTTGAGTTAATGTTTGTGTAGTTCAATAATGTCATAGTGAAAAATGAGCTGATAGTTTACAGATTTATTTAACTTCAATATTGCATACATACAAAGTATCTAGAAAGCTACAAAATATCTACTATTATCAAGAAGGCATCATAATGTTACAGAGCAATGACAAGACCACACGCAGAACACACAAACATAGCAGAGCTTCTCTCCCTCGCTCCAACGTGTTACTGTCATAGATATGAAAAGATATCACACATCTGTACCAAGAAAAAAAAATAAGATAGAATCTTGTAGAAGCACCTTTTTACAAAAAATTCTGCGCACAAAACCCAAATGTGTGTGACAACTATATGAGCTATGTGAAAAAAGTCACTTTAAAGCCACCATCTGAATATGGTCATAAAACAAAAAAAAGGTACCAGTACCTACTCTTCAACAACATTACAAATAACAAGCTAGACTGCTGATATGCTTGCAGCAGAATTCATCGACTTAGCTGATTCTTTTTTTTTTTCTTTTTGTATTCAAATGGTCCACCAGCCATTCGAGCCACGGAGGGCATCAGTCCTGCTGTTCTGGGGTCGAAACGACATGTTCGAATGTACCAGCAGCAACGTGATTATAATCATATTGGGCTTGCAATATACACACAATGTCATCACGAAATCAAGGACAACTGTATACAAGTACAAGTAAAACACAGGAACACACTAAGTAATCAATAAATGTGAACAGATACACAGGTAAACAAAAGGAAAAAAAAACTATTAAATATCCACAGCGTCCACAGGACTGTGGCAGAATACTGAATGACTGAAATCTATCTGCATCCAGAGACATTGTCCGCAACTATTTTGTAAAATACTTTCGATGATTATACTTCTTGTATGAAGCAGGAAGTGCTTGAGGAGCTAAATCCTTATGGTGAAAAGTATAACCTCGATAGGCTCGTCCACACTAGTAGTTTAGAAAATGAGTTCAGTTTATGAAACAGCATCTTTAAGCCCTCTTTGGGGGCCTGGTTCTGGATAGATACAATAACTATATCTAAGGTTAGATTTTAGAAACAGCGCTGTAGAATCAATCTAAAGCCTCCTGTCAAATGAACGATACATCAAATGTTACTATGTGAAAGTCTGATGTTTCCGTGTTTTTTTAAAGTCATGCGATTGCCGTTGTGCGAAAGAGGAAACTACAATGTTTCCAAAACCCTATTCTTAAAAACACTTGAACCTGCAAGTGCACACGAATCAGACATCTGCAGTGTTTTAGCCTTTGACCTCAAGCAAAGAAATGTGTTTTCTTCAAATACACCATCAATGTACAAAGCAAGACAGATGAATTTCGCTTCCCAGTAACCAGCTGACCCCTGCCATCATTACAATCCTTTAAAAAGGCAATGTGGTGATTGGTTTCACTAGTATCTTATTTTTGGTTTAGCAACATTTAATCTTTAATTTGTGTCGGTTTGATCTTTTTGAAGCTGGAAATTTTAAAACCAAAGGCACTTCCATGCAGGACATGACTAAAGTTGGACTGCATCTGTATTTTTTGGTCTTACGTCAAGAAAGGCAGTCTGGCCGTGTTTATAGTACACTCTTATTAGAAGGCTGATATTATAAGAACATGTGACAGACTTAAGAGAAAAATACAACCTGTATTATCTGAGGCTTGATCGGGTCTTCTGAGCTTAAATTTGAAAAAAAATAATTTCAGTGATCCGGCTCTCAAAGAACTAAAACAATAAATATCTCCAGGAGTGTACCAATCATAAGACATACAATTTGTCAAATTGGGATTCAACCAAGGTTTCGTGTCTCATCCACAAAGCTGATTTTAGACTCAAAACAAAGGGAAATATACGCTAAGGCACTGTACACTTACACTTTGGCAGAATGTATTGTGAATTTATCACACAATGCAAACATGTAAGGAGTCTCCCCGCATAGAAATCACAGTTTTAGTGGCATCTGTTGGAGTTCACACAGCTGTAAGATGTCTAAGGCCACAGGAACATGCGAGTGTAGTGTGAACACGTAGGCAGCAACTCTCGGGCTTGGAGTTCGACCACATCGAGGTCCCAGAGGGGAATGATATTCTGAGTGTCATTCAGGGGTAAAACCACAGCACACTTAACCCGGCCTGCTGAATAGAGATGATTTCACACAGTTGTGATTATTCAAAATGTCAAAACAGCAGATGAACAGAAAGGAAAGTACTACCAAGGCAAACCCAGGAAGGGGAACAAAGTGCTTTTGGACACGATGAGATTCTGGTTTAAAGTCATTTAAAGCATTGCTTTCACCAGGCTGAAACCTAAAAGATATTTTTTTCGGTTGTCAAAGATGAAAGATGCTCAGCAGGTGGTTAGACTTCATGGATGTTCATGGAGCAGATGCAGGCAAAATGATTTTCACAGTCCATTCCTTCTGTTGTTGGTGTTGGAGTGCTTAAACAGGAATAAATAGACTACTGAACGCAGTTTTTTTTTTTTTTTCAAAAAGAAATAAAAATAATTTAGCAATATTCAAGAACAGGATGACTTTTAACTGCTGTCTATTAAGTGTTGTGTTAGTTTTGTTTCTTTGGAACTCTATTGGCTGTGGGTGCATGTCTGTATATCTACAGTACTTTTGCTCACAAATTATATATACACTACAGACATTCAAAACACACTCAAACATATTACACAAACCACATCAGGCCACAGGTAGAGAAGGCCAGCATCCTATTTTTTTAGTTTACATAACAAAGCAGAAGACAACACATGTATTTCCATTTACCAAATTAATCTAGTAAATTCTTTAAGAAACGGCCACATTAACAGAGACTAACTCAACATTTTTTAAATGACAATTCCTGCATTTAAACAAAAGAACTATCTCACAATTCACAGCTGCAGTGAAATAACACAAAACCATAAATTTATAACAACCGACTCCACCCAATACCATGACCAAAAAGCATTGTAGGTGTGACTTTCAGGTAGAGGCACTGCCACTTGTTGTGAGGTTGGAAAGTCTATGAGAAAGGGGGGGGTAATATGGCGGAAGGCTCTCATTCCTTTACCAGTCTGTAGATGTGATGCTGGGCACCGTGCTCACTGTTTGAAACTTCAAACACACAGGCCATACAAAGCAGCGTCTCCTGGGTGTCCCTGTTCGTCACCACCTGCAAGAGAGGAGACAGTCACTTTAATGTGTCTTGGTATCTCCTCTTCCTCTTTAATCAAGTTCCATTAGTTAATACATTTTAAAGAGGTTTGAATCTCTTAGCAACACAAAAGGAGGCAGGAGGAAGTTTTTTTCTAAGACATCCTTGGTTGAGAAGTGGAGGGCAACTTTAGTGTAAGTGGTTTTATGCACCCGGGCACTGGTCTCAGGTTATTTTGTGTGCACAGCCTTACATATGGATCCAGTCCTGTCTATTTATTTTTTGCTTTCAGAGTGGTGATGAATGACACTTTAAGACCCCATGTGATGGCTAATAACAGGGGTTCCTGCCCCCTCTTATCCTGCCTTTTCCCCTGCAGATAATGAGGCTCCACACTTTGTGTTTCATCCCCTGTGGAATGAGAGGAATGTAAGACCAACGAGAGGAACTCATCTCAAGGCCCAGGCAAACCCTGTTTTTTTTTTTTTTTGTTGTAATTTTCAAGCCAGCACAGCCTGACAACAAAGAGGAGAAGAAAAATGAGGATCCTGGAGAGGGGTCTCTCCCACTCAGGTCAACGAGGTGATTACCAATAAGATAGTGAAGTTCTCCAGCACACTGTTCATCATATATTTCTCCGGCAGATGCTTTAGCTTATGGATGAAGTTGATCATGTATTCACACATGGGAGATCTGCTTATCCGGTAGACGAAGCGTCCATTCTCAAACCGGGCGTATTCAGTCTGTGGGAAAAGAACAAAAAATGGAAATGTATTAAAGGGATAAAAACACAACTATGCAGACATAACTTTAAACTATACATAGCTACAGTTTACATACTGATTGTAATTCACACGTATATTTCAATGTTGTGATTCACAAGACTAAAAGGATTTGAGTCCATACCTCAACTTTCTCCACCACCTGCTTGCCAAAGGAGCAAACCTTCGTTGAACACGTGATGGTCATATTCTCGGAGCTTTCATACTGACTAGTGACCCCGTAGAAAGATCCAGTTTCATCTTGAATGTTGCAGTTCAAGTCAGCCTGGGAGGCAGAGAGCATTCAATGACAATTAAGATTTGTTCTGGGTCCAATTTAAAAAAAAAAGAAGAAGCCATACACACACAAACCTGGTGAAAAAAATAAGGATAATGGATTAATAAAGCCGTACAGTCCTTTAGTGATTGTAGTGTCCTTCAGGTGAGGCGTAGCAGTACACCAACCTTTGTCCGTCATTTACATTGATGACAACAAGCATTCAACCACTGAAATGAGCAAGGTTTGCAATGTCCTACACTCATCAGGTATTTTCAATGTCATTAAATGAGCAAACATTTCCATTAATTACCTTTTGTTATGGTTTTGAATGAGAAAAAGAAGTAAAGAATATTGAAATCATGCATTAAAAATGCATGATTTCCAGTTGTCATAGTAAAATAACACACTTTATAGCGGGGGAGTTTTCAGGTCATCATCTGTGCCATGATAATAAAACATATCTGGAAGGTGTCATAGTTGTAAAACCTTTTGGTAAGCACTATCATAAAGAGTAAACACCTGGAAAGTGGTAGGGCAAAGAAAAAACATGTATTTAAGCTGAAGGGATATGTAACATATCTGATAAAATGATCATTTCTATGAATATTCTGTGTGAAAACGTGTTTAATACCCTTTACAATTAGCATCAAGAAACAAGACACACTTATTTAAAATCTGTTGCAAGTTCATCACATCATTTGCATACTTTCCCTTCAGTGCGATGATGTAAACATTCATTAGGCACTTAAAAGTGCAGAAAAGACGTGCTTGAGGAGAAGATACTTGTAACATGGATATTATGAAGACTAAATGACGATACTCCATGATACATCCTACAAGACCATATAAACCATTCTACAATACAAAGTGCAAAGGGACGTGAGGAGCCGCTCACCGCTGGAAAAAACAGGGGACGATGATGAAACAGCTCCAGGAACACTCGAAAACATTTTAAACCAATATACATTTCTGTGTCTTTAAAGACGGCAGCACACTACCCAGACTTTGACCAGCATCATCGGTCGCTGTTGTTCAGACAACCAACTGCCAGTTCCATAATGCCCACACAGTAACATGTCCCTCTCCCAAAAGCTTAATCCAGCAAACACTGACAGAACACAGAGTGACGGTGCCCACTGATCCAACAGTTGTTGGTGGCAGTTGGCCCGCGTGCGTCTGGTTTTGTCTGGGCACTGTGCAGCCACCTTAAGTGTAAATAGCAGTAGCATTTAAGGTGGCAGTTTGACGTCCGACAGAGCAAGTATTATATCATTTATTATATGTATTTAATATAAAATAGCTATGTTGATTTCTTGTATAGTAAATGTGAAAACCACATGCTTGATGACTTTAGTACCTTGTGTTTTAACTCTTAAATTGCATATGAAATTAGTATATCTTGAACTCGTCTGAGTGCGTATGTTTCCTGACTGAAAAGTAACATTAAAAGACTGATTCACAAGGTTGAATGGGCATCCTTCCAGAGGGCAGCCTTTCTATGCCCTCAACATCTTGTTCATTGCGGATACAAAAAGGGGAGATGTCCTTCTACAACATTCTCCTCCTTCATTAAGCAAAGCATTTATACATTCATTATTGTGCAGATTCTGTCTTTCATTTGAAATTTAGATTGGTCGGTCACTTCAAAAGGAATTTGAGGGGACTTGGTCCAAGTGCATCATCTCTACTTTGTTGGCTGCCGCTAGTTAGCATTTTGCATCAGGGAGGAAATACATGCAATGATTAAACAGCCATTAGGAGTGCAACCAGGTCACTCCATTGTTTGGAGATATTACACTGAATTAGTGAGAGCTTTGATCAAAAGCTCTCCTGCTATGCAAGTCCAAGCATATCAGAGTGCATTCTGCAAACATTAAGAGGGCAATCTTCTCTATGTAGACTGATTATATCACTTAAGATGAACATGAGCCGACTGAACAGCATTCTGCCATCAAACATTTAACAATGTGCCAGTGAAACAGGTAACACTGATGTAACCGGTCATGTCAGTAAAATATAATCAAGCTGTCACTTTTTACAACACTGTATACAACATAGCTGACAAATAACACTTACCCAGAATTTTATGAGGAAGAAGGAATTCTGGGGGCCCTTTCCATACAGCTCCTTCAGTCCTCCCTTCTTTTCTGGGAATTTGTCATAAATCTGACGAATGTCCACCGACTCCAGCAGTGCGTCACTGTACGAATGGTTTGTCTGCCCGATATGTACAAAGAGGTGCTTGTTGTACTGAAAGAATAAAGAATTCAAAAAACAGTTTTAAAAAGGATTATCTTTAAAAACAAAAGATGAAACATGTTTACAGGTAGAATCCGTTTGATTTAGAATAGTAGAAAGATGACCCCGTTCAAATCGGAGACTGTCAAATGAGTGGATGTAGCAACTGTGATTTCACTTATTGGTGAGTGGACTCCTGAATATAGAAGTATAGAAGACCTGAAAGAAGTAACTGAGACCATAAAAGGCAAATGTTTACTGAAGTGATAAATTAAGTGAGATGTCATTTTCCCATTGAATTCCATACAATCAGACTATATTTCAATAAGTTGTGTTGCCCCCTGCTGGCCATTAGAAAGAATGAATATTCTAGGCACTTAGACTCACTTTTCAGATTCAGAGGCTACATCCACTCTTTTATACAGTCTATGGCTCAAAGTAAACGTCATGATCTGCCACCAATATAACAAAATTAACTATTGCAGTGCTACGAGTCATATTCAAAACACTCATTGACACAAAGGTTTACGAATGTAAAATCAGCCTATTCTAACAAATAACTCCAATCATAAACGCACAAAAGTAGCTTCACTCCAAACAAACAGGTTGTAGCCAGATTTAGATTCGTAACAATCGACTGATTTAAAGTAAACCTAATCATTTGCAAGTAACTGTAAAATATCTACTACGATTATTGATCATGTAACACATTCACCTAACATTCGTTGCTTTTGGCCCTTCAAGAGCCATTTCTTCCAAATATTGAAGATCCAGATTCAGAGCTATTACATTGATTAAAATTCTGATGTGAATCATAATTCAAATGCAACATGAGCTGATCAGCGGATCATTCCCCTAGGGAAGAGTCCTTGCTGCTTCACATGAAGACTAATTGCAGTAGTATGGAACTGATGGGCAGGTGTTATAGTCCCAAATTTGCCCTAAAGTTACCCTAACCCTAACCCTCTAAGTGTCACGGCCCTCGGCCGTGTCTCCGACTATTCCTTGTGTCTCTTGTGTTTTCCCCTCCCCCTTGTGTCTCCTGTGCTCCCCTGTCTTTCTCTCTGGGTGTCTATCTGTGTTGTGGGTGTGGCACTCCTCTCACTCTCCCGGCTCCCTGATCACTATTCATCCCACACACCTGCTCCAAGCTGCACACCTGCCATCCATCAACTCATCAGCGTTACAGTATATCAAGCCCCGTTTTCCATTCACTCATCACCAGATCGTTGTTTAAACATATCGGTAGTGGTCGTCCCTGGCGCCATAGTTCTGTGCTTCAGGATCACTGCATGCCTGCTCGCCTGCTCGTCTCCCTGCCAGCCTGTCATCAACTACCATCCCTGCTCTGCCACACTTCCCCGGTCATCGGCTTCTCTCTTCCCCTCCGCCTCTGCTTACTGGACTTCATCCCCCCTCATCCATCTCCATCCACTGTGAACCTGGACATAAACCTTTTCTATTCCACCTTTCTTCCGTGTGTTGAGTCCTGCATTTGGGTTCCTCCTGTTGATCACAACATTAAGTGCTAAGTTTTTAATCATAATCTAATCATTTACTTTTTCAGTATTTACATTAGATTGCAGAATGTATTAAACAGGTCACTAGAATGTTTGGTTACAATCTTTAATTGAAAGATTAACAGGCATATCGCAGTAAGTAGCTCCCTGCTGCAGATCCTCAATTCCTTAAGTTCCCAGAAAGCAACAAATAGCGACTCTGGTTGCGTTCTTATCTGAACAAATCCTAAATAAGACATTGGTGGGTGCCAAAGTCCTCGTGGAAACTTTGTGATTGGTTTAATAGATTTGTTCATAAGAACATTTGGTGAATGGGCATGCCAGTATGGAGCACATACATGTTCGGAAGACATCCGATTGACTGCGTGGCCTTCATTTTGGAGGGGGCTAGATCGACTATAAACAAACGCAGTGTCAGTACGCCGGTATTTTTCAGACGCCATTTTTGAGATGTAAAACCCAGCTAAATGTTTTGTTTTCATGATATCTTTAACATTTGTCATTTAGACAACTTCATGCTTGGCCCTCCATTCCATCGGATCCTAAGCAACCCAGCCGCAGAGTTGGAAGTCTATCTGGACTAACCGTTCTTGAGATATACGAAGGACAGACGCACATACATACGTACAGACAGATTATTAGCTTTATAGTTAGATTCTCTAATAAAAAATAGTAAGGAGAGATGAAGGATTTGATGCAACTATAATTATCCTAAGTGAAAGAAGAAGAGATAGCATTCAAAAACGTTTGTTCTATACAATAAAACAAAAAAGTAATAATACATTCTACAGACATGTAAGTAATAACTGAGATCTGTTAGATCTGAAAGACACGTTGCACAACGAAAAGCAGAAAGAACAGCAGCAAAACCGTGAATACCATTAGATTTTCAGAGGTTTGCTGCCCTCAAAGTAAACATATGAAACCGGATCATGTGGTGCTGCACTTCAGTTGAAAAGCTCACAGAGCAGCCTCTTCAGCCTGTTGCCTTCGGGGCAAATGCAACAATTTAGAGCATTAAGCTGAATGTAAGATTGATGGCGGCTGTCATGCAGTATCAATACAAAAAAAAAAGTGCACAGGAAAATGTGGCCAAACATTACTAGATGGTCTTTTTCTAAAGCAAAAAGGAAATGTGAGACAGATTGAGATTTGAGGAGGCTGATTGTCTTGCTGCTGTTGTCTACAGTATGAGTATAGTTTTGGCATGCCTTTCAAGGAACTGATTAATAAACAATCATTCATTATTTCTGCAGGTTTTCATGCAGTGTGTCCCCACAGGCCAGGCTTCTCCCCATTCAGCTTGTTTTGGCTGACTCCCTGCCTGGGAAAATGTCCCAGCATATTTAGAGAGGAGAGGACGAGTGATAATGAACACCATGAGACGGATATTTCATGCTTTAATATAATACTGTACTTACTGAGTCTGGGTCTCTCTGTTGCTCTAGGAAGGCAGAGAACTCCACCAATCGGAGTTTAGATGTACCAATAGAGCGGCCCTGCCATGCCGGTGCCGTCGGAGCTGCAGCTGCTGTGGGCTCATAGCCTGCAGTGACACAACAATAATACCATTCGTGTTGACGTGGGTTGTTTTACTGTACAGCATGAATGAGTCGTATGGCTCATACAGATATCAATACATTGTCAAATTGGCCAGAAATTGTACATTATATTATATTTTTTGTAGCATGTTTTAAGGAAAATAAATAACCTGACCTAACCTGTTTTTTAATATTCAGTAGACTGAATATTGCCGGTGTAATGTAAAAAAAAGTCCAAACTGATTACCTTTGTATTCATTGCATGCATGCCTCTTGGGATTTTTGGGAATTATTCAGTTTCTAACTTACTCTTTTTTTGTTGTTGTATACGTTATAAGTAATTTTTTATTGCCTTATTTTGCTTCTACAATCTTTCTTGCCCTTTGAATTACCTTTTGATGAAAATGTGCTATACAATTAAACTTGCTTCGCTTCAGGCTCCAGCTCGTTAAAGTGTTTAACTATGCCTGATAACCAGGAAATGGAAGATTTCGCAAGAATAAATCAATGGTCTGTCTGGTTTCATAAGACACTGGGTTTTCTTATTCTTATCATTCAATCTTTACAAGAAAATGTAAGAGATAAAATAAGTATTTCTGCATGAGGTCCAACGAAATCTTAAGAGTTATTAAATCTGAAAATAATGTTTCCAGGAATGGACTTTATGAATTTGACTTTGGTCTCTGATCAGATCGGTAAACGCCCAAATCTACTTTCCTCCCTCCATATTGACCCTACAATGTTGATAGGGTGCTTTGGGGTATCTGCCATGTCTAATGGCAGGAATAAAGAAATTAAAGGAAAACCAAGTTTTCAGATTCAGCAAACATTTATTGAAAAGTGTAGCGTTCTTTGTGTTTTTAATCAGGTAAATTCTCACTTGAAATGGCTGTTGTGACTGTAGGCTGGATGGGATAGGCTTGCTGGGTGAAAGGCTTTATACTGGAACAGAGAAAAACATTCATAGCACAGCATACTGAATATATAGTTAAGAGTTTTTAGCCATTTCAGACAAATATCCTACTTACTCTTGTGAGGATCCTGGCTGACCAGCTGATATCATACCCTGCCATAACTAAAAAATAAGATGTGTAAATGGACAACAAACAACAAAAAACATCCAATTGTGAGCAGCTTTTAGCAACAAGATGAAAATGGCTTAGTTTCGTGAATGTAGTTATCTTTATCACCACTCCTTTTGATTATGTGCTTATCTGATAGAGGCAGTTGTGCAAAGCCATGGTGTGTAATGTGATTTGGCACTGGTGTTGGTAGTTTTGGCTCCATGGCTGCCCTGGGTGAAGCTGGACAGGGTTGATCAATAGTGGGGTGCCGGCGAGGTTCTTACCCCTGCTCCAGGGAAGGCTGGGCGCGGGATGCCTGGCAGACCCAGCTTGTTGTGAATAGCTGTGGCAGAGACGATCTGAGCCGAGGACATGGAGGCCATGCTCTGGAGAGCTTTGTCCTTCACGGCTTGGTCCTTTAACAGCAATCACAAAAGGCTTAGCACTCACACAGAAAGGGGGGTTGGATGCTGCATAGGTAGCAAAGACCAAACAACACACTGAAAGCACCACTGACCTCTCTCATCAGAGCAAGCAGGTTAAAAGATGTATCAGCATTGTTTTTTAAGTGTAAACGTTTTTTAATGGAATGTGCCAAACAATGATAATCGAATTCCAATATACAATGGTAAGCAGCGGTATGCACTTACACGGAAGTTTGCTTGTTGACTAAAATCTACCGCTAAAATACTTTGAAACAACTCATTCAGCAGCACTTTTATCAAGGCTGCAACTGCATGCATGTCAAAAAAAATCTAAACATTGCAAAGAATTTGTGAAGTAAAACTGAAGGACGCCAATCACACTCATGCAAGTGTTTCTCGCAGCTCCTGTTGGTTTCTTTTCTTTGATCCCTGGACAAGGGTTTTTTCATTAGCTGGATATATCTGCACTGACAGTAAATTACTTAGCTGGATATTAAATCACAGCCGGAAGCCTGAAGTGGTGAACTACATGTTGTATGTTGTTTGGATAAAGGTCTTTGTTAATGTGCCTTAACAACATTATTTAATGTCCAACCCGCTCTAAATTCAGATTTCAGAGTGCAAACTTGGGCAGCCCAAACAACACTAGCAAACCCATGCAGACTAACTGGTGGCAGAAGCTAAATGTAAGCATGCTGGCATTAGATGATGGTGGAGCAGAGTCCAGCTACATTATGACAATATTATGATGACACACAGACATGCCAACAAACTGGGAAATCACTGGCAAGCAGCAACTGCGTCACTATTGCAGGACCACAAATGTACAACTAGCAGCTGATGGAGAAGGGCGGCCCTAACACGGGCAGAAACACAATAACAGACAGAAGGTGAGTACTTACCATACTTGTCACCTAAATGCAAACAAACAAGGTTACATTGTAAATTTTCAGTTCCGATATTGTGAGCAATGCAACATTTGTAAACTGTAAATGTCTGTGCTATGCATTGAAAAGTCTCAGCGTTGCAGCTGCAAACATCATTTAAAAAATGAATCCATTTTAATTTGAGAATGTCCAGTCGCCTGCACAAAGTACAACACACACACATGAGTTATGAACACTTGTAAACAAAGACGTTACAATATTTGTATTTACTATGATCCCTAGCGTCTGTGACAACTGTCCTGCTGTTTATAATTTTCACAATCTGATTAGTCATCATCCCTCAAGACAAAACAACCGAACAGTAACATAATGACTGTAATTTCACTGAAATGCCATAGTCAAGATCAGAAACAGCAGGTTTTCATTCATACCCCCTTAAATGAAGGGCACACTTGTATTTCTCTTTGCCACTGAACTCTAATTTGCTTTAAATGAGAAAAGACAGGGATTCATACAAAAGCCGTCTGTTTTTCCTCAGAGAGCTGCCTGTGCCCCTGAAAGACCAGGCATTCATGTAGCTAGCAGCCTGTCTGACTCTCTTCATATAGACACACACACACACACATACATACACATGCACGCTAGCACGCACGCAGATATGGAACAACTG
>CAAKHC010002316.1:44626-74877 GCA_901007825.1 Macroramphosus scolopax
AGTGACTAACTGTTGCCTCTCGAGCCACAAAGCGGTATTCAAAGGAATGACGGCGCAGACCTAGCTCGTTATTTTCGGTGCAAAGTACTCCTTTAATGTTAGAATCAAAACAGAGAACTAAGTTATTTGATTGTGCACAGTGAGTCAACTAAAACTATCTCCCTGTTAACGAAACTTTACTTTTACAATTTTGTACTAATTCAGAATTTTTTTTTAAAAAGCATGAACAAAAGGTTTATGCTACAAGTGCGTCAGTTGTTGGGGTCACGTAAAGTCCTGCAGTTTCAGCAAGCTCGAGGAGGGGTGGGGGAGGGAGGGAGGGAGAAAATTAACTCTTTATGGGGAGTTCATGTCACTCAAAGCAGCAGGAAAAGGATTAAATATTTATTGTGTGACCCCCAAGAAGATTTGTCCTGTTCAGCAGCTGGAGAAGTCCAAAGCCTGCCCTGAGTGAACTCTCCGCTGAATCTCAATGACTGCGGGATCTGGGACATATGAATGGCACTCCAGCAGTAGCCCCACAAAGAGATGGTGGCTCAACTTTCCCTAGACTGTCCCCAAGTAGCTGATTCTTCATTCAGTCAGAAATCCAATTTGGCCGCAAACATCCTTTCTCCCAGGAACCAGTGACAGGCTCCTCTTTTGCGAATAACAATGGAGTTCGCTGAGGACCAAGTTTAGAGATCCCACACCCAGAACTAACTTCCAAACCTGCCTGTTGGCTAACAGTGTCTGAACTGACAATTATTGACTGAAATGTACATCGTAACAACACACAAAACATTGTCCTCAGCTATACTTAAAGACAGCGGGTGTTTTCTTGTCCCTTCCAGTTTGTCACCCGCAGCCACGTGGAATCATCCAAACTGCACCCTGACTCACTGAGAAAGGCCTTGCTAAGTAAATCCTCAAGTAAGGCAACAGCTAAGAATTACTTACTGTATCATTAACAGCTGCCTTATACCTTTAATATTCAATGTAATGGTACATAAAATGATGGTAGAATAGTGAAACAAACAAATCACAATGCTGTTGGCGAATTCAACAGTCCAAAAAATGACAAATATTTGCCATAAACAGATTTAATTTTATTTTCACAATAATCGATGAAAATGAGCTGTTCTAATTTGCACCCATTAAAGTTATAACTGTATTTTACTATAAAAAAAATGCAAAAAGTTTTTGCAGGCAAGTCTCACTTTTCTATAGAATGTGTCTTTCTTTCTCCTGGTTGTAAGCGAGATGAGAGTAGCACAGTGAGGTGCCAGTAAACAATTGTAAGTACGTTCTGATACAGTATAAGTATACTGTATATACACAGTCTTTTCATGCTTTGTGACGAAGTGCTACCTGAACAAAAAAGCTGCCAAGGATGATATGAGGCACTGGATACCACATGGTCAACCCTAACTGAGTTGGTCCTCAACAAGCTGGGTTCTTATCCCTGACCCAAAAAAAGAGGCAAACCTTCCTTGTAGTTATTTGTATGAATCATACACTCAAACTCTGATCCATCTATGTTCAGGCATTACTAAACTGTAAGAGCTATTAGAGCATACAAAGCTCCCATATACTTTATTTAATTAGTTACAATGGAAAGATTTTCCAGTGGAAGGAAAGTGAGTCAGACATATTTAACAGTTCGCATTGAATTACGGTCCATCCTTGAGTATCCTGACCCTGTTGCAGTAGATTGAACCTTTTATGAAGTATAAAATGATGAGTTCAGAAGCATCTGCCCCTTGATTCTCTGGGGCAGATGAAAATAACTGACCTTTCAACCTGATGGTTTGAATACCTTGGAGTTGCTGTGTTATCAATGTAGGTGTGAAATGTATGAAACTACACCACAACACTATGAAATGTATTCAGAAATACAAAGTACAAATGGGTTTGAAGGATAATTGTAACATTCATGGCAATATATTTTAATTAAAATACATTGTAGAACATCTTCTGACATTAAACACGTATTTAAATGCTGTGGAACGAATGAGGAAGCAATCATTAATGATGATGAAGACTAAAGATCAGCAATGGACCTCTTTTACCAAATATGCCTTTATGGATTTTCTTTAATTCTGTAATCAATATAGAAGAAAAGGAGAGGATTACCAGTCAATATTATAGATAGAACAGATTAATTGTTAACGTCTTGTTTTTCTTCACCTCCCTAAATATCCTTGATAACTGCTCAGTGCTTTGTCAAAGGCTTGTTTTTAAACTCAGTAACAAAACCTGAATGTGCCCGTGTAACATAAACAGAGGCTTGATTAAGTCATGGCATATTAAACAATTTAACTGGCCTGATTACATCCTTTGAGCAGCAAGAACAATACTTTACTGCGCTGCTCCAGCTTTTTCTTTTCCTCTTTTTAAAAGCATCCATTTCCTGTGACAGCACTTTTTTTTTCTAATGCAGGCTCAACCACAGTCACATCTGGCCCAGCTCTCTGCCATGAGACAGCGCAGGGCCTGGCTGAGAGTCAGTCTGCAGATTGCCTGCGAGTGTGTGGCCTCTACCAGTCGGCTTGCTCTGTGTCTCCATGGGGCCTGAGACAGCAGCCTCACAGAACTGAGAGCACACGTGTGACACTGCCTGGCCTGCGAGAACAAATCTATCACCAGCACTTGATTCAATTCTTGATTCTTAAAACAAGACTTACAATATTTAATTGAGCGGCATCTTAGTTTTTCATTCTGTCACTACGTTAAGAGATAGTTCAGTTGTTATCACAGTACTGAGACTTCCAGGATGTCAGTGAACATACTGTATATATGGTTCAAGCCTGTGTAGTCCGTGTGTCAAATCAGCTAGTTATGAGAGTGATTTGGGGCTGAATGAGTTGGTTGTTATCGTCAGAGAGCTGAGGGGGATGTTAGGTGTTCCTCCGGTCAGTGGGCAGAAAGAGGTTGAGGATCGAGAGTGGGAAAAGAGAGAGTAAGCTTGAGAGTAAGCTTGGAGATCACTTTACTGTTGAAGCTGTGTGTTTAGTTGTTTTGGCATTGGCTACAGCCCACAGTAGCCTGTGTTACATTCAGCAGCAATAAAGGTAACAAAACCAGCTTCCTCTTGGAGCTTTTGTTGCTGAGGGTCGTTACAATATGATCATAAACCAACAAAACCATCAGTAATTCCATGTAAATACACATTTTCTTTCTACTTCAATATGCTACAAAGCCATTGTGGTCTATTAAACATAACAAACATATCTTCTGCCTTGATATATCCTCTATGGAGCACTGAGGGAGCAATGGGAAGCCTCAGTGCAGCACCGAAAGGCCACTTCCAGTTCTATCACCCGGTGTCTTGATCAGGAGCGCTGACAGGACTAGCATTCATTCCTAACATACGTGTCTTTGTGATAAGCTTTTTTTCATTTCAACTCTTGTTTCAGTGTTATTAAAAAGAAAATAAAAATGAGATGAAAACAATCATTAGTTGCAGGTCAAATCTAAAAACTTCCAACAGTTGATATTAATCTATTATTTAAATGTAAAGTTTTCATTAGCATTCAACTTACACTGTTGTGCCAATCAACTGCTTCCACTTAGAAGTTATAGACCAGTCTGCCCAGTATATGTGTGTATGTGTGTGCATGCCTGTGCACGTGTATGTGTATGTGTGTGTGTGTGTGTGTGTTCTGGGCCAACACAATGGCTTTCCTGTCATCCGTGATAGATGACTCAAGGGTCTCAGGCAGACATTAGCATGACAATAGACTAAACCAACAATATGAAGGCATCTGTCCAAGGTTTTGGGAAAAGCACGCAGGGGCAGGAAGCCTTTTACTAGCAGTATCAACGGGAAACCACTGTTTGCCAAATGGAGGCGAACCTGTGACTTGTGGCTTGAAGGAAAATTGACGGTGAACTTTTAGCAGGGGAAACACCATGACGTCAGTTTAGCATTATGAGGGAGGCCAAACACTATGCTGGGTTAATTGTGTGATGCATTATTTCACAGGAATATGCACAACTGTTTAGGTAAGAAAAGCAGTGTGTCAGTTATTCCAGCATAAACTTTCAAAACTAAATATAAAATGTGTGCAGATGGCCAGGACCTGCAGGTGTTTCCTGAGGAACGTGTAGCTACAACAGCACCAACATGTATAATATATAATACAGGTCAGACCTCTTCAGTGCCCAGGCCACTTCAGTGGTGAAATCCCTACTGGGAATCTGAGGATAGTGTCCACTGCTGATTATAATGTCAGACTGCAACCAGCTGCTTGTTACAAGTGCATTAACTCTTTGTGTTGTTGGCCCCCCGTGATGGCAACCTGGCTCCGTAAGAAAGACTTCAAGGCCAGACGTTCCATGATGTTGATGCCTTGATGAACAAAAGCACCAAAGCTATTCTTTGACACATATAATAGTCTGTCCTCCAATACACACCTAACACACACGGACGCAGGCACACACGCACTGTGTTTCTCTCACTTGAGAGGCCATGACATTGAATTATATTTATTACAATTTATATTAATTTCCTAGATAACAAACCTATATAACGATACCTCTTTTCTAGTAATCTTGGGTTGAATACTCTGTGGATTCCTTAACATCGACTGAGATAGGTTACAATGACTATCACAACAAGCCTACTGACAGCTATTACAGAAAATTTAAGGCTTGAATATCATCACCAAGCTTGTCGGAGGAGTGTAGCATGGGCCAAGGAAGAATACTGAAATTTTGAGGCATCCATTCAACAAAGCAGAAAGTTGTTGTTTTATCTTACATTGGATTTGTGGAAGGTTTGTGGTCTGCAAGTGTGTTTTTCTCAGAGAACAGTCTCTTTAATGGCTATTTCCTTTCTGGTCTCACATTGATATGGGTGTTGCTATAGCCACAGGAAATAACTCTACGACTATTCATACCTCATTTAGACCATTTAGACAAGAAAAGCAAAGACGGAAACATAAGAGAGCTAACGATTAAAAGCAGATCTTTTTTTTCTACATAATAGGAGATAATAATTGCTACAGCCCTTTTGTATCTGTATTTTGGTCTTATTTTTAATCATTACAAGAAAATGACAGTACAGATTTCTGGTGAGCAGAGCACCTTTTTCCATTGTGTTCACTTGTATCTGAGCTCATTTACAAAATTCACCCACTGAGCATGAAACTCATCGGCTGTAATATCTGCAAATTCACCAAGGCATGGTGTTGCACTGTGAGCTGAGTGAGCACTCAGCTAAGATCTATGCAGGTGTAAGCATTCAAATATATAAAGATTTCACTTGTAAAGCTTTAGCAACAGACATAGCAGCTGTTTAGACTGTTAAGGTTTTGGTGATTGTGAATTTCATTGAGGGTTTAAAAATTCTGCCACAGCAACATTAAGTTCCCTATATAATGCTGTGTGCAACTGTAATTAACAGCTCTTTAAAAATCCATTTTTTCTCTAGACTCCAAAAGAAATCAATACTTAACTTCAAATGACCTTATTGAGCTGGATAAAAGGCTTTATTGCAGGGGCTGGGTCAGGAGCAGTTGAGCTAATGTGTTAGTTGAACAGTGGGGGATTAAAAGGTGAGGTGTTCTCTCAAAATCTTACAAGACATCACAAAGCAGCAGGTCACTAACCTGAGCCTTCCTGGAGACACTGAGAGGATTACAGCAGCCAACCTCTGTTGAACTGTGACTGTATTCAGACGGGGCTGAGGAGGCAAGGACAGCCTCTATATCACCCAGACTGGTTCAGTCCATTCTACTTCCTCTCTCCCCACTCTCCGCCTCCCAAATGAGACCAGAGCTGAAACCCGCTAGGTTCAAATCTGTGCAATATACTCACAGGGGACCAATTTGCACAGCCAGCCCTTGTCTGAATCACTCTATCAATTAGAAGCCACTGTGTTTATCATCACATACATTATTGTAGAGGCTGGCCTGGTCATTGTGCTGAGCTGTGCCTCTCAGGAGAGTGAAAGGGATGAAATAAATGACCAGGGAGGGAAGCCACAGTTGGACAGGCTGCTGGACTAATCTGAAAGGACGGCTGTAATTATGAGTCTCCTGAGGAACTGGCTGTGTGGCAGGTCCAATGTGTGAACGTGGCACTAACAGTCAGGAAGGTGCACTGCCCCCCTCTCCACAAGTAAGACAAATCAATATTTTTAATCTCTCACGATCAATTCAGCATCTGAGCACAAAGGAAGACATGCTAGCTCTCACCAAGATGTATGATTGAAAAGTCAAACTTTGTGTCACGATGAACTCCTGTCTCACGCTCTCTAGTAATGAGGAGAACAAGCTGAGATGGAGACGGGCGTGAGAGTTGTAATTGAGCCCGACTTCGAAGAGACGGGAGGTCCCATACAGTTTAATGCCTCTCGACAATGGAAAACAAACCTGAGTCATCAGACATAATAATCATGCACTTACACGCACATTACAATTGAATGAGAGGATAGGTCAGCAAGTAAATAAAAAGGTCAGCATTGAGTATGATCAATTTGTGGCTACAGTTCTTTGTTTCCAGGGATGCTGTTCAGTGTGGAAAGATCTTTCTCTAGTCCACAAACAGCAAAGAAATAGATGAGAGTCTATTAGTACCGGAGTGTAGTCCTGTTCACTAGATAAGACGCTGGCAATCAGACACCATTCATACACTGATTACACAAAATGTTCCCATCAGTCAGAGATGATCTCATCGGAATACAACTGATTCATCAGCGAAATATGATGTAATCGGGATGAAACAGAAAATTTCCTGAAGGGAGCTCGAAAGTGACACTGCATCTTTAAGAAGTCCAGGGTCTCACTGTGTTTTACTCAAACAAAGGCAGCCAATTGGGAACTTGCAACATGAAACCAGAAGCCCGGCTCAGAGGGCCTCACACAGACCTCAGAGCTGAGACACACCCCATGTACTCCTGAATCAGGCAGGCAAAGAGCCAGCCTTGCTATCCAACTGCTCAGTGCAAACGCTTCCAAATACAGTCTCACTAATCATTCTGGCTGGCATCTTTCCAAAAGTACTTCAACACACAGGTAGAAAAGATTAAAAAAATTAAGTTCTAGTAGATTTCTTATTTGTGAAATACCATCAATTTGATTCAGCATCATGTTAAGATTATAGAACATATCATTTGACTGCCAAGGCAATCAATACTCAGAGGTTTTCAATGAACTCTAATCAGGAGATAAAATTGAGATTACATCCATTTTTATACGCAAAAGGATCATTTGAAATAATAATGCTTGGCTTATTTAATGCAGGATTTCCAACTTGCAACACAAAATGGAAAATCCCTGCATCATAATCACAACTACTTACATGCCTTCCAATACCATCTCCTCAGAGCCTGGTCAGCATCAGTGCTGCTGACACCTCCAGACCCTCCCTGCACAGGGTTCATGGTAGGAAGCCCTATGAGGCTTGAACCCCCAGCAACATGCTGTGAGCGGTCGACTGGCATCTCACATGGGTCACAGCATGACATTAGTGGTCAAGAAAACATGAATATGAGTTAGAGCTGATATCTGCCCCATAAACAGACTGCCATGATGTAATATGAACTCACAACATCTATTTTGCTACCGAGGACAGCAGAGCGCTACATGTAGATTCATTTTTTGGGCAGAGTTGGTTGATGAGCCAAACATACGCAGGAACTGTATCAAGCACGAACAACGAACTAGATTATCCATCATCTGTATGTTGCGTTCAACTGTTGTCCAATCACTCTGACATGTGTACTGGGTATCTTGTTCACTTTGAAACGCCAGGTGTAGAAGATAATAAGAGATAAAATGTTGTCATAGGGTTAATATGAAAAGATCATGTGAAAAAATATACAATGTGAATTAAACACATCAGTTGCCCTGAATAATAAACACCTGGCAGTTCAGGAAAAACAAGCAGACGCAAACTGATGCACCTTTCATATTTGTGAGACAAATCTTGATAACATGAGACTGCTGTCACAGGTCTGAATGCTTTTTAATGTAACTAGACACAGATTTAATTGTACTGTCTGACATGCGTTCTCTGGTTATGAAACCAGGTACTTCTTGCTTGTTGACACATTTAGAGGAGAAGCCAAAAAACATGTTTGATCCCTGTCACTGTGTCAGGCTGAAAGAACTACAAGACATCTCCATAGCAACCCAACCCATAATGAATAAATAACCAGTTATTCATATATCCACCTGAAAATCTGGATTTCCTACTCAGAATTACCTCGTCCTTCCCTGCATCAATACTATTTATACTTTCGATATTTTTTTTCTTTTTTTGAAAGACATACAATAATGGAACTTCTATCACTTCCATGTGTGTGAAAACACAGGAGTCTTGCACTGACAATGGTAGGGGAACAAATGAGGGATTATTCTGGAGGTGTGTGATGCCTCTCCTGCAATGAAGTTCCTCACACTCCATTCTGAGTGAATGCAGGTGACTCGCGGAGCCTGAGCTGATCCCAGAATTCCTCATTATCTGCCCAGCAGGGAGGATCAGGCTTGCTCGCTCTGTCTCGGAGCATTCTCTGCCCGGTGAGACGAGCCCCAGAGGAGTATTGTGCTGGGCCATCGGGGGCAAGCCAGGTCTGCTCATTATATCAAACTCATCCTTAGCATCTCTGCAAACCAAGTGCCACTTAGTTCACTCAGGAGGGGTCTGGGCTGGATCAGTGACGAGATGGCAGAGCAAACAGCAGAGTTGTAATAGGAAAAGCTTTTTAGAGGACATGCGAGGACGGAGGCACAGTGTCCAGCAGTCTGCCTAAAAGGTGAACATTAAAGTGTTCACTGAACGGCTGACTGCATCTGTAATTTTTAGGTCAAGTACGTATAATCACTTGTTTGACTTTCAAATAACACGTGAATAAAAATACTTTTTTTTGCGAAAAAGTGAAGACATCTCGATCATATAGATCAATAAGGACCTTTGAGCTAAGGCATTCATTAAAAAATAGTATATGGGTGTGGTTAACCCCCAAATAATATTTGTATGTATTTGTTTGTCAATGGCTGGAACAGAAATCAGTTCTTCCCATTTTTCCAACAGTAACTGAGAGAAATTCACCAATGTCATTTATCTTGCAGGGCGGGTGCAAATCCTATCTCAATGAATAAACATACAATTTGAGTGAAGCGTGTTGTTTCATTTATCAACTCTATTTCTGGGAGAAATGAATGCAGACACAGCAGGAGATTTGTGCAAGTGCAGAATCGTCGGCCTCTTGCTAAGGGCCAGTGGCCCTTATTTCCCTTTCATTTTTTAAAATATTCTCCTAAGTAAACTCTGGGGCCATGGCGAGAGCTGGGTGAAGCAGTAAACTATGCAGATGCAGTGTCTTCCGTCCTAGTTACAAATTAGCCTCAGAGAATAGACACAGTGCCAGTCGACACTAGTCTCAGCACATCTGAAACACTTCAGGTAAACACCACAATAAGCTAAGAAGCAGAAATTAGAAATTGTTTGTACCACGACACAGTTGCTATAGAGACTGTTGCTAATTAACTGCACTCTACTGCAGGATGACAAAGGGCTTAAGGGCACTCAGGGCGACTCCTCATGTGATGAGCTCTGTGTATAGAACACTTTGCCATCCCTAGAGTCTCTCAACTACAAAATAACAGTCTCCTTGTAGACAACTTTCATCTCGGATGCCATGAGATGCTTGGTGCATTTTCTCTCTGTATTTCTCTCTGTAAACCTTATCGATATGGATTGGCGCGCCATATCAGCCTCACCATGGTCATCAGAGGCCTTCCCCACTTACAAGACAAATCATTGCATGTCTCAGACAAATCAAACCCTTGTAGCAACATGAATAATAACTTCATTGGTTATTGATCATCTTTGATGGCACTCCAAAGAAGAGCAGAGTATTATTAGCTAGAGTACAACCCACTGACGGAAATCTGAAGCATCGAACAATAAAAATGACAAAGACAGCTTCTTTGTTCTTATAATGTCTTGCAGCAAGTAGTAGAGTCATTGTTGGCTTCTTCATTTGTCATTTTCTTTACAGTCTGGTTCTTTAAAAACTGTATACATCTCACTGAGTTTTTTTTTTTATTTCTTATACTACAGTATATTTCTTCTCATTCCCACTTAGGAAAGCAGGGAAAGTTTTAAAGGCTAAAATACTTGAATCAATGTCCCTGAGCAGTGAAATGTAAAAGGCTTCTCTTCCATACTAGCCTTACACAAGGAAAAATATTTGTTTTTTGTATCTTGAAAATGTTTCACCAGCGAGGTAGTGCCTCAGAATATTGACAATCAACTGAGAGTCAGCACTTAAGTCTGATGGATGGGCTCTGGAGTGGGAAAGGCTTTTTCTTTCTCTTTAACACACGTTACAAACTATTAATGGAAATATTATCCAAGTGTGTGTCCTCCTCATAGTAGTAGTGCATTGCAGAGCATTGGTCCTGCATGGCTATTGACAACGCCGGCAGCTTAAATGTCCATCACACCAGACACTAACTGTGAGTGTCCCAGTGTCTGGTTTGAAGTATTTTGTAACAGAGCACCAAAAAGAAACATGTAAAGCAGTTCATTTTGAGACAAGTGCCTAAAACTTTTCAGATTGCCACTGTGTAATCCTGCATCAGCGTGAACAACGATGCAGCTAATACAAAAGTAGTAATTCCACTAATAAATGTGAGTCAACACCGAGGCTGCTCATCTGAAAATTTGAAATCATCTTTTCAGGGGCAACTCACACATGAGGAGAGCCGTGCTCTTAAAGTATTAATAGAATAGAATAAATAAATGTTACAGGCTATATTAATAAACGGGGGGAAAGCATTAGAAGGAGCTTTAGTAACTGTTGCAAAAAAAAAAGAAAATTACCGTTTAAATTAAATTGAAAAAAAGTCTCACATACTATTGCTGTCACACAGAGGAATAAAACACCTGAGTAAAAGGCAACATGGAATCGCAAAGATATATAAAGCGATACTGTTCAGCAACGTTGTTGGTTAGTTCACAATAATTTGCTGCACTGCTGAGGATTAAAATCACCATGCAACTTAGTATTTATGACTGTTCATACATACACACTCTTCAATAAGCCATCATACATCCAAAATTCATTACACAGTTCATGTCCTCATTCCATATTTCTAAAATAGTGTTTTGTAATGATGCACTGCAATGTCTATTACAAATTAAACACAGTTGTTTTTTTCCTTGAAGAAAGACTGACGGCACCTTTAATGCCTTCCTGGATTTAGGGGGATTGTCACATTACTGGCATGATGGGATTGGCACTGAGATGCAGCAGCAGTTGCAGGCTTGATTAGTAAGCTGCCCCGCCTTCACCCCCCAAAAGCTCCCATACATCAGACAGATTTCAATTCGTTACCTGTTACACGGCCCCTACACACTGATATTAAGTAGGGGGGCTGCATTCACAATTCTGCCTTTAATCTCCAAAACAACATCCCGTGTGTGTTCCACAGGAAGCACAGGCATTCTGCTGCACTTCTACAACATGCCAACGTATATTGTTTGCCTCCAGTATCCGTTCAGTAGCCATGTAAGAAAATAATTTTGCTATTGTTTCCAGCAGTTGTCACTCAGTAGAGAAAAAGAAACAGGATTCTGCTCTGGCAGGTCGAATCTCTGTTAAAACAGTTGTCTCGTCAAAAGATTTGAAGATGACAAATAAAACAAAACCTTTCATTGTGTTATTGGGGTTTCGAGTTACCTGATATTTGTAATAATAATAATAATTTGCAATAAGTTAGTCGAGTTGCACTTGGTCTTAAAGGTGACAAAAACAAAATACATTTCAAAGAACATTTAAATTAGACCATCACAGGCCATCAGAATGCTGAATAATTGCTTCATATTGAGGATGTCAACTGAGTAAGTGCTTTGTTCTATCTCTACAGTAAACAACTTGACATGCTTTAACCAACAGCAGAGAGATAGCTTCCATACCAGTCTCAATCTGTATGTGGGCAGGGAAATTGGAGGAAGAGACAGTAGGGAAAGTCCTGTTGTCTGAGCCCACATCTTTGTCGTGGCAGCTGAGGGGTTTCATTGCAACTCCTGCAATTTGCATTTTGGTTGGCCATAGGGGTCACATGACAGCTGCAAGCGAATGCTCTGTGGGCCTTTCTGCTTTCACTTGACATTGACAGACTGTGAGACAGTCCAACACCAGAGAGAGAAAATATTCCCTCTTTCCATGACATCACCCAGCCAGGAATGGGGGGAGTGGGGGGAGGAGAGGGGGCACAGCTGGTGGCAGCCGCAGTACCATCTGCTACTGACTAATAGTTCATGCTACTTTACTTACAAACATGCACTTCTGTGAACCGGAGTAGAGTCTGTATGGCCACCATCACATGTTCATTTTCAATTCGATCATGAATTGAATTTTTTTTCTTTCCTCAGCTCTTTAACGAAAAACATACAAACAATCTTAAAGACTGGAGAAACTCATGCCGCCATCACATCTGTACTCACCATACATCTTCCCCTCATCCGACAGGATGATCTTCCTGCGTCCACAAGGAGGATAGATGGCTAAGGCCTCCTGGAAGCTCTGTTCAATGTCAGGACTCCACACCCCTTCAGCATCATTGTCCATAGGCCTGTCTGCTGAGTCGCTCATCCTCTCCATGTCCTCGGCAGGGCTCTCGCTGCCGCTCCAACTGCTGGGATCAATTTTGGCGGTTGGGCTCTCCAAGCTGAAGCCTGGAGCAGACTAGGGTGAGACCTGGAATTCCCAAGAAACAAACCAAACCAAAAAGTGTTAATCTTCTCAGCAGAACAATAGACATTAGCTTTCAAATATGCAGCACTCACTGCTAGTTGAGATAAGTAGAAGCAGCCAAACAAGGTTAGACACTGGAAACTTAATTTACAATGGACCTTATGATGATGTTTATGATTGAATATTTTCTCTCATGGACTTGTGGCACTTCCTTCTGACTAAGTGAAGGGATATGTGGTGCACTAATCTACAAAATTCCCGACAGTCTGTATTACCATTTCAAATTTTAATTATGATTGAAACCTCTTTTTATTACTGTGCTTTGAAAAGCTTGTTTAAATACTGTGTCCAGCATCAGTCAAAGTTAGAACCAGTCTGCGGGACATGCGTCATTGAAGATATGGTGGATGGCAGTGACATCACTCAGCCATGTACAGAAAATGTACCCAGCAAGGAAGACGTTGCCCTGAGAGAAACGCAAGATTTCTGAAGAGCGATTTGCAAGATTCATGAATGCAACAACAGGCTCCTTCTGCTGCTGTAATGACCGAAGTCATAGTAGGTGTAGAAGAAAAGGGTCAGTAATGATGTGGCTGACAGCGGGGGAGGGGAGCAACAGGTGCAGCCAAAAACTGCTGCTCCTGTATGCAGTGACGCAGGTGGCTTGGTTATCAGGGTTGCCAGTGTTAATGGCTCAGTTAAGGGAGTTGCTGATTTGTAATAATATTTCATTTTACTTTGCAGGCCATCAAAACGTCATAGCATGAACAACACTGAAAGATGTTTATACCACAAACATCAACAGCAACACAATGTTCAAGGACTAACATATTGTCAGAGATTACTGATAGACAATACCACTTCATGCATGCACAGATGTGACTATTTATGGCCTTTTAATAGGCACAAGTGTAACATGTGTGTGTTAACATAAGTTTTAGCAGGGTTGCGGATGGAATAGACTGAAGGCGGGGGACTTCTATATGAAGGCGGGGGACTTCTATACCACTATATGCATTCTGCATATATTGGTGTTACCCACAGAAACAGACCCAGAAAATGACGTCATGATTTGTACAGTGTATATATGTGCGGCTTTTGTATTATGTGTGTACAAATGCAAATTGGTTCAATTCAATATTTTCACCAAAACACATTCAAAAGGCAAGTGAGGCAACACACAGGCTTTTCTATTGTTTCTCGCCATTCCACTGATTGTCAGATACAGTAACTGGCCAATAAATTTAGAAATGCAACAACAAAGGCATGGCAGAAGGAGGCGGCTGGCCAGCAAACATTGTTATATAAAATGTCAATTTAAAAAATCTCCCCAAAACAGTGTCTGCAATATTAGATATTAGATTTTTATTAGATTTTTTCCCTCCACTACTGTTATGCATATATTAGGAGTTGGCTCATCAATATAAGGAGTAGGTGGTGCTAATTCTCCAGTCAGGGGGCATGAGTCCACTTCTCTGTATACATGATGCCATGACATTACTGTTTCCCTGTCATTCCCTAATGTGTTTAGATCAGAGATGATAAATATAAACCTAGAAAGAAAAACCTCCACATGTCAAATTTAGCTACATGAACGTGTATTTGGGCGGCGAGCTATCTGAGTGAACAACACTAATGTGGTTGAAAGTTTCGCTGTGCATACTGATGCTGGTCTGAAGCCGTTGCTGCAGAGTTTCTGACGTGCTGTTTCCCTGCGCAGGCGAGTATACGAGGTGTGTGGAAAAGCAACCAAAATGTCTTCTGCTTTGCTCCCATGATAACAGTCATTTCACTTGAGACTTTTAAAAAAGTATGATCCAGCTCAACACAAGAAACAAGAACAGTGGACTTTCAGCAATCTCAAAGTTGATCAAGCTGTTATTGCCATTAACATTAATTTACTATTAGAAACCCTTTGTTTCACATACTTTACTAACAATTCATTGAGGTTTTTCTCTAAAGTTAATCTCTCCCCTCATTCTAAATAACTGCTCCCTCTCTCAGAAAAATCCTATTCAAGCAGCACAAGCTGTCAGGAAGTGGGAATAGTAGCATATGTTTCTTCCAGCATGTCAGTTCGTGAGGGGGATGGGAGCAAGCTGTTTGGGGGGGAAAAAAACTCCCAGAGAGCAGTGAGCGCTTTTACTGAATTCCGTTTTTGTGTGCTGACTGCTGACATTGCAAAACTAACTCACAAACTGATGAGGGAGGGGGAAAAAATTCCCATTTCAACCACTAATAGGCTGGAACTCGCTCGAGATGTGTTCCTCTCATCCCAGCCCAATGATGAACTACTGGTAATCATTTCCAGCTTACATTTTACAGCAAGACAGCAAAAAAATGCAATCCTCATCTAGTCCGAACAACTGAATCACAGCGGTGTTTGTAAAAGCTTGAGGAAGTATTTCAGTTCTAGACAGATTGTCTTTTCATATAACAGGGCTTTCTATGTAGTAGAAGGGGGGACACATTATTGAATTAGGTTCTACAGAGAAAACAAAAAGTAGTTAGAAACTTACAACAACCAGAATGCACTGGGCTCACAAGGTTTACGCAGCTAAGAGAAGTTTTCAAAACCCTGGAGCAAAACACCATCGCGTACAGGTAAGGCTGTCACCACAGTGCTCTGTTTTGAATGCGGAAGTAATGTATGTATTTCAAAGACAACCCCTTGATAAAAAAATTGCATCATCCAGCAACATTTCAGGGCGCTCTGGTTGCATGCCACATCTTTCATTTGTATATATCACTCACACTGATATTCCCTTGAATTACTGCTGAAAGTGCCATAACTCAGATATTTCAACAATTCTTTATAAGCCAAGTCTACTAAAACACAAATTTATGAATGAAACCCAGAGAGAAAAGGATACTTAAGCACAATACTATGTTGAGCAGTTCATTTTCAGAAAAAACATTTTTTCTGCCCGAGAACACTTTCAAAGAGCAAATAACTTTAAACTCTTCAGAATATTAAGACATTGGAATTTAAAACAAATATTTAAATATCCTAAATACATTTAAAAAAAAAGGGCCTTCTCCATCTCCACCTAGTGGAACTCTTGGGTTCATTGTATTGCTGCTTTTTGTTGCCACGTTTTCTCAACAAGGTCGATAGCAGCTCGTTCACGTCAGTGGGCTGACCCTCTCTCATTCAAACAGCCAAATGTTCCCATACCAATGCTGAGGGATGTGGCTTTGAAACATACTCATTTTTTTCATGTTATCTTCACTTCACCTGTCGCTGTCTGCTCTGTGTGTGTGGAGCTGAGCCCCGCCCCCTGACACAGGAAGCAGACGTTAGGACAGAGGTGCCGCCCTAAATGAGAGCAAAACGTGGTCGAGCCTCCCGTCATCAAACCCCCATTCTTTATCATGGCATCATTTAAACTAAAAAACTGGTGACAATTGTATGTAGTAAACAAGATGCATGTAAATACAAAGGGCAATACCAAGGTCAGCAAAAATGATCAAGGTCATGTCCATAAATCATGATAAGTCGATAACATTATTATCTCGATAGGCTTACAGCTCCAAACCTTTTCGATATCTGTACAGATGTTGAAATCAGAGTATGCTTTTGCAATATGCTGATTTTGTCTTTTATTTCCATCTGCTTCTTTGTCATCAAAGAAATATTCCATCAGGAAGTCACTTCCATGCAAATTTGATCTTCATCTCAGTCCCTCTTTTCAGCACTTTAGCAGTACATTTTCAACATTCAAAAATGTTTGACAATGCTTAGTCATTCTAAAAGGAGGAAGACTAGAACTTTACGTTACGTGTTTAGAGAATGTACCACCGAATCATTCAATTGAACATAAATAAAACTAGAAATTGTTATAAAAAGACATATTTCCACGGTAACGGCCCTCATTTGGTCAATACAGGTGCGACATATTGAATTGTTTGGATATCTTAGGTTGTCCCTTTCGCCATTCCTTCGACATGTGTTCAAAACTACATCGATGATGTCAAATATTACATTGATAATGTAGAAAGCAGTGAAATATAAAAGGATGGAGGAAACGGGGACTTCCTGTGTCCAAAGCTGATGGTGAGGGATTTTTTGTATTGACCAGTACTAGTAAGCTAACATCAAATTGGTTTACTAAACTGATAAATGTGTTAACTAGGTCTCCTCATTTTTGCTGAAGATCGGCATACATGTGATCATAAACAATGACATAGATCCGAATAAAATTCATAGCTATCCTCAGTAGATTACTTTTTTCACATCCAGTGACATCAAAAAGATGCTTCTGCTATGTGCGATGTGTGAATAACCGAGCATAGTTGTCAATGAAGGCAGTCTCTTAGTGCCGTAAAATCTGGGGACTAATTATGTTTGTTAGAAGTAGGTATGAATGTCAACCAAAGGAACACTTGTGGCTTACAGATAATTGCATACTTCTGTCTTTGCAGAGTGAACACCATAGAAATGGGCTTATTTGTGAGATGTGGTGCAGGGATGGCCAACAATGCAATAAGTGAATGTGGTAGCTAAGCAGTGTAGTAGCTGTGACATGGCATTATGGGAAATTACACTTGCCATGGCATTACATAAACCACTCACCAAGCTGGAATCCAGCTCCTTAAATTAAGAGAACCCATTTCACCCATCAGACAGAGCAAGGTAATGAAATAGCAGATGAGAGGTCTCAAATGTAATTTTCCATGTGGAGTTCTTTTGTGCTGTTATCTCAGAGGGTGCAATAATGATTCTGTGAATGACTTTTGTGCACCCCATAATGGCCCACTGTAGTTAAGGCCACAGTGTGTAAAACTATAATTACCATGTGATTTCAAAACTCCACATTTTCATCATGTTGTAAAGACATATCCTGGACTTTGCATAATTATAATAGCAATGTCGAAAGTATTTCATTTTGAGCAACACAACCAACTATGAGTATTCATAATAACAGATGTTACTGAAATTCCATTTTGCTTCTGCTATTAAAAGCAATTAATAACTCCTAGAAGAGCGTTTTTATTGAATTATGTTTCTGACTGCATGTCTTTGAGGACCTTGAGATGCAGCCACGAACTATATGAGTGCAGAGGTAAAATTAATGAAACATCTATGGAAAAAGCATTTGAAATCAATTCATTTAGACATCTTTTCCACTAAAGCATGCAGCCATTGTTTCAAAAGAATTCAAATTAACCAAACAGGTGAACTGATAACAATGAGTCGCAGGTATCAATCTAAAATGCAATTTTATTAAAGACAACAAAATTTGTGGGATGGCAAGAAAAATGTTTTCATCCCAGCCTTATTGGAAACATCTCCAAACAGACTATGGTATTTAATTAAACTATGGCAGATTTTAGCAAAGAATTATTGATTCTCTATTGTATTTTCCTTTGTATTTCATGATTAACCTACAGGTTTGAAGCAAAGATGAATGAATTCAAAAGGTTTTCCATCCCAATTTCCTAAGGTCCACAGGAGAGGTTAGAAAGCTTTCTAATGCTGCCTCTCTTATTGGCAATGGCCTAGTGTTTATTTCATGCCTCTTTGAACCGGCAAGCTTAGGTGCTTTGAATCTGTCTGATATCATCCTACTCAAATCTGAGGCCTGTATCCCACCGCCCAGCAACCATCAGGCCACTGTGGGATCAATCTTTGTTTGCCAGAGAATGGGATTGATTTACAGGTTCTGTCAAAGCAGCCCTCTCTGCCCGCCTGAGAAACACGCAGCAACAACATAACCTGGACAACATCAGATATGTCAGCAGCCCAGAAAAGAGACATAACTAAAGGTTCACTGCACTATGAGCAGAGGTAAATATGACAGTAAATATAAAAATCAAAACATTCTCCTTATGAGTGTTCATCTCCACCCTTCCAGTAATAACAAAAAATATATATATATAAAAAATACTCCATTCAACATGAAATGTAATGAAAGCTCGGAGGACATTTGCCTATCAAAAATTTGCAGTGCATTCCAAGCAGCAAATACCCACGACACGCTGGTGTGGTGTGGAGTGGGAGCGGAACACATAAAGCTCAGGAAATTAAAGCTGTAAATAAAGGTCCGTCAGATAAAGGATCTCCTGACAGTTATGAGAGCAGAGCAGGCCGAGGGCTGGCCGCTGGCTCATTCAGGACGCGTGCGGATAGGCATGAAAAAACAAATCACAGTGATGAGCATGAGGGCCACCATTTGCATTAGGCTCTGCCAATTCACACTGACTCCCATATCTTTTTATTTGTCAGTCTTTTCTCCCCTAACGTGCATTTGCTTTCTTGTTTCTTGTCAACTACTGGATATCACTCGAAAGACATTGTCATAAGACAGCCATAGCACGGCATGCAGGACAGTTAAGCATTGTTTAATTTTCATAAATGATATCTCTTTTAATCATGCTCATCATCTGTCTGCTACAATTGTCCTATTGGGAAAATAACTAAACGTGTTTTAAGGGTTGTTGCGTTGTTGATTTAGTGTAAAACTGTAGAGCCAGTAACAGTACAGGTAAAACACAAACTAGGTGTTTGAGTGTACAATTCAAATGTTATCCTCTGTTAAGAAGACAAAATAAAACAATGCATGTATTTACAGTATCCCAATTAAACTATTAGTGAAAGAAAGATTTATGCCCAAAACAACCGTTTGATTTTGTAGCATTCATTTGAAATATTAAGTGAGGGCATAGCATACAGCTTCTGTGCTCAAACAAGGGTATTACAAGCTGTGATAGTATTATAGTATTATGGTATTATAGTGCTAGTACTTATCCAGCAATACACCACACTGGGGTATCGGCATGATCATCAAAGCAGAAACATGAGTAAAGTTAAAATCGAAAGATACTAAGCAATAGTACAAAAAGGAAGCATTGCCATTATTATTATCGTTATGCATGTTTAATATAGTAATAACTAAATATGCTGTCAAATTTGGGAGACAAAAGATGCATTATAATTTTTAACGGAACAGCTAGCCTAATCCTTGTTGATGACGTAATTATATAACCAACATGACTACCGTGGGCTTATTAAACAGACCAACAGAGACCTACGTTTGTATTATAGAACTCTTCATTGCTATGTCACAACTATCCAAACTAATTTACAGGGCACAGCCTGCAGATTAATGCTGCTAGCTTCTCCGTCAGTCTATCTGGGACTCCAGGACACCTTCAGGGATGGGAGCCTTATCTGTATCAGCCATGATAACAATGCAGCATCCATTGAGGAAAGGTCTTGTGGTAATGTGTTACAAGCAATGACACGGGAATATGAAGCTATAGAGAATGAATAACCCACATATGAATACAAGCCACACATTTGACACAGATTCAGTAAATGTAGTGATTGTTTGCATTTGTTTACTTCACTAGTGGGAAGCTGAGCACTACTACCACTACTATGGCCAGCATTGAAAAAGGAAGTCGTTGAGGCCAAGATTTCCTCTTTTCATTGCGGTAAAGAACTCAAAATGTCTGCAGTGGTTTCAAAAACGGAGTCATCCAAAGATTGATAGAGTATATCTTGCTTCCATATGCATCTGATTACAAGGCAGCTTGTTTATTTCTCTTTCAACAAGTAAGAACACTTGAGAAGACATTAACTGTCCCATGGCCCCAATAACTTTTCTCTAACTACACATAAATAATGAGAGGTTACGACTTTATGTTGTCTAACTGATCTTTTTTTCTCAATGCTAATGACTGAGAATCCCATATGGTTAGGATTATAAGACTGTAATATCAAAGTGGTGTAACTTCAAAGGGTCAGAGAAGTGCAATCATTTGGTGCTTTATGTAAAACAAGGAAGCATCATGTGTTCCTTGTGAATGAAAGTCTGACATTACTCAAGTAAAGTGGGAGTAGACTTAAATACAGCCTGTCTTCCGTAAGCATGCACGGAGAAATACAACTGTTGGACTTACGAAGGTTGTTGATAGGGCCAAAGTGCATTCAGTAGCTGGCAGTCATTTTATGGCTGCACTATGAAGCAGATTTACTTAGATGACGTCAGTGGCTTTGAGCCAGCTTTTCCTTTTTGGTGGCACTCTCCGCTGGCCTCAGTGGGCCCTGCTCAAACTGCTGAGCAGCAGCGCATACTCTAAAATTCCCTTTCTAGACCAGGGTTTACCTCAGGGCACAAACAGTCTGGAAGCCTACGGGAGCGTCCTCTTTTAAACCGTCCGGCTTTGACCGCGGTGGAGAGCACAGATGTTTTGATGTGATTCTACCTCTGTCACATATCACATATAATTACACAGATATGACTGTGTATATAAATCATATATTTTTCATATTTTCATGTCACTGGACAAATAGAAAATATGCCCTGATTTCTGCAAAAAAATCAGTCAGGTAAAGTCAGCCCTTATTTATAAAATTAGATGGATTCCCATCCACAATATAAAACCACCTATACTTGTCACTGTTTATGGTAAAAACATTAATCTGAACTGTCATTATATCTCAACAGAAGATTCAGATGTATATATGTGCAAACAGGGACTTGGCCAGTCTGCATAAAGTGCATGCTGTGACTTCTCATCTTATACTAAATGGGACTAAACTTGCAGCTGATCGCGCAATCAACGCATGACACCGCCCTCCAGGGGTTGAGTGCATGGCCATCTGGCATAACAGGCAGTTCCCGGTGGGCCAACGTGCTTTTTAGGCAAACATAACTGTGTTTTTTTTCTGAGAAGCCCATTTAATACATAGATCGGCTCATTGCCTTTCTTTCTTAATTGACACTGGACTGGCCCTAAGACATCTTCAAACACCTCCCTGTTTGAGCTCAGGGTCTTCATTAAACAGCGCATTTTGCAAAGAAAAAAAATATTCCAAAATCACAGAATCCAAGGGAGTTGCTCTTTCAAGCAGCCAAAACATGCAAAACATGCCTAAAATATTATGACACTCAAGCAGGTCTTTCTGTGTGATGCCAAACCCAAATTTTTAATTGGGGAATTCCACAGATAAGATCATTTAATTGAAAGACCTCCTTCAATGTCATGTTATTGAACCCCACTCTTAAACCCACGTTTTTGCCTCAGAATTAGTCAAATACTTAAACCGCTTTAAAAGTGACAGGTTTGGTCTTTCACAAATTATATTTGTTGATCGAAACGAAAACTGCGTGTAAAACTACATAAATATGTAAAATTATGCAAATGTGACTTGCTAACTGCTTAGACTGCTGGGAATAGCGAGGTTGTTAACTGACACAAAAACAGAAAACCTGTACAATCACATCAGTGGGGCAACATGTCATACAAGAGGACAAGGTCGCTTGACCCTCTTGTCCAGGGGTTTACATTAAATACTATTTATTTAACCCCTTTTAAATATGTCTTTGCTTTTGTTTACAGTAATTCCTATTATAGAAATGTCAATACATTTGAACTATTCTAAGGGGTCTTCAAAAAAGTACAAAATGTAATCTGTCCCTCTTTTGATGAGTCGGAGAGAGAGAATATGGAAGTATAGAGAGAAAACTAACAGGATACAGAATAGAGGGGAAAAATTACTTTTTGATTAATAGAACAAGGTGTTCCACCTGAGAATTTGTTAGTCGATACAATCCACTAAATATGTCTTTTTTTACTCAAACTGAGTGGGTATGTGCTAAGTTAAGGTGATATATGTAATGTTCACAATAACTTAAGTTGAAAAGATAAAACACAACATTATTTGATTATATATGTATAAGTATGGATCTATTATGAGCTTTAACTTGACCAGGAACACAAAGTCAATCAACATGAAACAAACACAGCAGCAAGGTTAAACTCTTAATTGCTTTAATATTGAAAGTTACAAATTAAAAGCATTAAAATACACTTTCTCTGTGCAGTTCAGTGAACATGTCCATTTTACATCTCAGATTATCCAGTGCATAAAAATGTGTATTTATTTACTGCCTATTTGTCAAAGATCCAATATAGTGTGAAAAGGTAAATAAAAGGTAAATAAAAATCTTTGTAGGGCTGCGAACTGTTCAGTGCTGAGGTCTGTTATCTACGTGACTGCACATGAACGCATTGTTGCTGCTGATGCATCTTTGTTGTCTGCTATAGTAATGCTTTATTTGCTATATTTGCTATATATTTTATTTCACTAGCCTAATAATGTTTTTTTGTACCTGCCCTAGTGCCCATAGCTCTTTCCATTTATTGTTCGCAATTTATGTTTGATAGACCTTGTTCACAGCAGCCAGTTTGACATGAAATCGTAGATGAACACAGGTGTCACTAATCACATTTGTAAAGGCTCTGTACCTAAATACAACAGAACCGCCATACATGTGATTAGCAACACCTGTGTTTACCTACTATTTCATGTCAAATGGCTTCTGTGAGAATGGTCCACTAAATTGATTCTTGTCTTTCCTGCAACAATTGCGCGACAGGCAATAGCTAACCTGGTACAAAAGATGTCCTCAAAATAGTTGTTACATTGTTTATTGTAGTTTCTCCTATTCAGGCGTCTTGTGCAAATTCTACACATGATTACAACGGTGAAGAACTTCCACAAAAAAGACATGCACTTTCCAATTTTGCGAAGACCAGTCTTTTTTCTTTCAGAGAAATATAATTTTCTCTTGAATCTGCATGATGTGCCAGGACACAAACCAGACCAGTTTCTTTGATCGTATACATTCATTTACCAAATGACCACATTCTCATATGCAATTTGGTATTTTCAATGGGAAGACAATTGTTCTAAATTTGTATATTCCCTCAACCTTAAGCCCAAACCAGTGATAAAGTTCTGTAACAAATAATGCAGGACGCAGAAAAAATCTGTTTCACACTAACGCGAGTGGGATGCTATATTTAAAAAATATCTTGAGAAAATGTGTTCATCACTGCTCTATGCACCTGTTCCGAGGAGCCGAGGACACAGGCGCCTGTATTCAGTACTCATTTAGGACTTTCAAAGACTGTATCTCTTGCTGTACTTAAAGATCGTCAAATTATCTTTACTGCAAAGACTTCAAAAATAGACATGCCATTGCATAAATTAACTTTGCTGCTCCAACAGCGCAAGAGCTTCAAAGAATGTTAGGTACATGGAGATTAATATGGTGAGATTGAGATTGTATGTATTTGTTATGAACAAGATGCCTTGCGACTCCCCACTGCTGTCAGGGAAAGAAATTATTTTTGTTTACTTATTAGGCAAAAAGTAAGCAGACTTTCACAATCACTTGGCCTAATAGCTTTTCTGCAAGTCTTTAAGCAATGTCAATATGGACGACAAATGAAGAGTCACTCACAGTTCACAAGAGAAAACAGAGCTGCATCAATTAGTTAGTCAATCAATTAGTCAATCTACAGAAAATCAAGTCCCAAGAATTTCGATAATGAAGTAACAGATTTATAAAATGAAAAAATTCTGAGGATAGAGGTCTTAAATGTGAATATTTTGTTTACCAAATTTCAACTAATGTTTTGCTCTGCCTTACACTCATCAAAAAGCCTGCGGTGATTTGGATGTCCTCGTTTAAAAATTTCTGTCCCATGTGGCCTAACAAAGACAAGGTCCCATTCTTGAACAAATGTTATGCAACAGGTTCACTTGGATGCAACAAGCTGAAAACAAAGCATCCACTTCTACCACCAATGTTTTTCAAATATTTCCTAGAACAGCCCTTTATGTTAATAAAATAGTCTTTCCTGTGTATTTCATCCTCTACAGGTAACATATGAAACACTGTTTAAGTTATGCAGGGATGTTGTTTTACTGTCATAAGCAGCATCTATCCCATTATAAACAGAGACTGGCTGTAGTTGTTTCAACCAAAACCTGTAGCAGTGGTGGTGAGGGAAAGACGATTTTGTTCAAGCTACTGTAAATCTGTTTGCCCCTTAGATCACTTCTTTATGTTAGCTCATTAAACTCAAATTATTTTTTCCATAGGCAATTAGTTATTGAAACAAAAGAGAGATATCAAGTATGGCAAACACATCTGAACTGAAAATATACGGAATAGCACAACCGAGGAGCTCGGAACAGAATGAATGAGCTGAGATGAAGAATCATTTCACAATCCTCTGCTGAATGAATGAAGTAGAGGCACTTTGATTGAATCACAGAAGCATATCTGAGCTGTGTAAACGGAGACCAGATGACCTAACTGGGCTGTTTGTTCAAAGCAAACCAAATCTGACAACTTAAACAGCAAAGGTTGTGTTAAAGGTCTGGCACTGAGGGGGTATCTTTATGTGTTTAGTGCAACACCCACTTTTCAAGCTAACTCGACAATGACAGCTTTTTTGCTCTTATTCTCGTCCTTCCCTTTGCATGACAGCATGTGCAGTTTCCCCAGAGTCCACAGAGAGTTCTGGGGATGAACTCCCTGAGAGGAGTGAAACCTGGTGACACACAGGCTGCTGCCACAGCTGGACTTTACGTGTGGGACACTTCACTTTTAGCTGAGTAGGCATTTCCCCATCAAGAAGGGAACCAATTTAAAACAGCGAAGGAAAAAGCAAAACCAAAAGGCAACTCCGAATTCAAAGAATTCCCCAAACTGTCTTTCAAATTACAGTGCAGCAATCTATTTTTAAAACGAGTGGAGCGTCAGTTGAGATAATCCTCTCTGTCCCCCCCGACAACAGAACCTTCAGCCGGGACAGGAGTAACGTTATGTGAAAGTTTAGCTTTTGTAACGTTTAAACCCCCCCAACCAACAACAGAACCGAAGAAGTTTACCATCTTGTATTGTCATCGATAGCATTCACAGACGGACGTACAGTAGTGTAGCTTTACTCCGGCTAACAAAATGAAACAATAAAGGAGTTTGGACGAACCTTTTTCTTCGTCAGTTTGGTTGAGAGTTACAGTTAACAACATGAGCAGCACACAGCCTGGAGGGAGAATGAAGAAACAAACAAATAGATACTTACACAAAACTTCGATGGCGATTAAAGAAAGAAACGGCCGACGTGTTGAAGCAACAAGTCCCTCCACAGCCTTTTCGTCGAGGTGGTCCGAAAATGCCCCGGTGAAATCTCCAACTCCCGGCGGAGCCAACTACGGAGAGGAAAACAGCACCGTTTTCAACCGTCATCTTGTCCAAAAATTGATATTCGTGCTGAGTATTTTTAGTTCACCCTCAATCCCAGCGGGAGTTTCTGCACATCTGACACGGAGCATACGGCATCTGGGGCTTTTATAGGGGCGTATGAGCAGGCTTCTTTGCAAAAAAATGTGAAAAATGTCAAAGATTTTCGCTGCTATGTCAAAGCCACGGGCTACAAGAGCGAGTGTTCAAAGTGCCTGTTGCAACAGCGACCAGAATCGGCCATCTATCAGCGGTGGAAACACGACCTAACGCTACTTCACGCCATGGGATAAACACAAAACAGAAATATGACAACGTTTTAATAAATTGTCCAGGATTTACAAAGACTAAACTAAACCCCACAAACAGAAGTCTACAACCAGTTTGAATACCTGCAACTACCATTGAAACTTACCTCGTTATTGATATCTCATATAAAAATCTCCTTTTTTTTTGGTATTGTGATGTTACTGAGTATTTTTAATACAATGTCAAGTTATTCTGGTGTTTCTGGGCCAGCAAGGAAGATGTAGGTGAATCGCTTCGCGCACTGACAGAGATGCGAAGAATGCTCGGAATGAGAAGAGGAATGAAATGAACGCAAAGAGCGAGTTTGCGCCGGGGCGGAGCGAGAGGTGGCGTCATCCGGAGCCCAGCAGCCTGCCTGGGCAGCAGGGACAGGGAGGGTGGAAAAAAACATCCCGCGAACTGTGGCCTTCAGGGACACACCGAACCTCAGAATTCAGAGCTCCGTACCTGTAATACCCACCTGTGGCGTTATTGATACAACCATTGGTATCCATTCGCTATTAAAGATATACTACGTACCATTTCCATTTTTGAAATGTTAAAAAGAAATGTTGAAATGGTCAGGTGAGTGATGGAAGACATTAAAAAATCTGAAGTTCCCTAACACCAAATTGCTCCCCAGGCACTGCTGAGCACTACTCTGGTGTTTGAATATTCACTGCTTTCAGATGGACTTGGCAAGTTACTGTTACATTAGCTAATGTAATGTAATGTTGGTAATTCATTAGAATGAAATGACACAATGTAAGTAAATATGTGTATCTTGTGGATAATGTCATCAAACTACACCTATAGCTGTTGTTTTGATTGAGAGGTATAGTAGGCTACATCAAGCCGTTTGAGTGTGTTGATGTGCATTTACTCATTAATTTACTGAGGCTTAAAACATATCGGAATTCAAATTTGTTATGAAATAAGATATCATTTTCATAAAAGCACACATGAAGTTAAGATATGTGTAATTCATGTTCTAAATAAATGCCTTTTTAATAGTCAGATTACACCAATACTAATACAGCATTAAAGCTTCAACATGAAGACATAAAAAAAAGCATTTGCCACACATAAAGTAAATTAATTAAGTTTAAAAATGTATTTTCATTTATTCAATTAAGTCTTATTGGTGTTGGTTTTATTTTAGAAATATTTGATTGCTGCATTTGCATCATGTGCGATGGAAAGTATTCATTCGAGATGTCCATGGCTACATCTTCAAAGCGTTCGTGTGATCTCAAGGCATCATTACGATTAATGAATGTCATTTACACACTGAATGAATGAATGCTCTCCCTCTGAGATACATTTGTATGATGCAGACTGAAATGGTTGTTAAAAGAATAATGATGATTCTACAAATAAACTCCATTCTGCTGCTACCTTGAATACTGGGTTTTGGCAGACATGAGGCTTATGTATAATGTAGTGCCAACTTGGATATATGGTGAAGGTTGATAATGAGACTCTCAGTCATGATCGCCTCTTGAATGTTGGGAAGAAATATATTTGTAGTAGGAAACATTATTTCGTATATTAACCTTGTAAAATTTAAGAGGACCACTCAACAACGATTTTAATTGCCAGAGAATTGCAAACATGTTGCTGACAAGTGTCTTTAAGTCTCACCGACCACTTCATAACCGAGCCCATGAAATAAATGACTTGATTAATATTTTCCCAATACAACAGTTTTATAGTATAATGTCAAAGCCAGCAGATCTGATAAGAGACATGCATTTCTTACTCTGACACACACATACTCAATATGATATTTGGGCAGATGTGTGAATTCAAACATGTATAGACAGAAAACACAGTTAAAGACACCACTGTGGTCCTGTCTGAACAAGTCATCCATTCGAAGCCAGTGTTTTGACATCAATCCTTTTAGCTATGAAGACGAATGACTGACCCCCTGAAGACATCCATCGGCACACTCCAACACCTGTCTGTGCACGTTTGCCTGAGAGAGAAACAGGGCTGGGCATGTGATGATATGATGGAATTGTCTTCGAACTTGTCTGTCAATGCAATTTTATGTTACTTTATTTACCTCTGACTTTTCACACCGTACTATGTTGTTTATGCACTTCATTATATAGCTTGGCAGTACCTTGGCGGTTACTCTCTGTTGGTTGTTACATCAATAACAAATGATTAATCATCAAAAGGCAGCTGTATCTAATACCTGTGAAGTGAGAAATCCCTCATTTTTCGTAAGATGAATGTAGCAGAGCATCTCAGCTGTAACAGCAATAATTCATCAGCTGTCAGTGAAAGCTGATAGATAGAATACAAACATTCAGTAATTTTGAAGTATCCTGAGCGCTATCCAGCAGATGTGTTCATAGCAAAGACTTCAGTGGACACAAAGCTACATTATGTCACCCGTTGGTTTGTGGGCTGCTGTTTTAAATGATTCTTGTTTGGCATAATGGCTATTTTAATCTTGCTTTGACCATATTTAGAAAGGAGGGTGTTTTATGTTTCATAAAACTCTGCTTCTGCAAAATAACCGATCACAGGCCATTTACTTTAGTCTGGAGGAACAAATCATCCCTTGTTCCATGGAGAGCGTTGAAAAATGAATTCAGTATTAGTACAGCAAAAAGCAACACAGTTGCTGCAAACAAAGCCAGAGAGGAATGCTGTCCGAAAATAGCAGATGATAAGTTAATGAATTAATTACACTGCTCAACGCACTCAATTCAGAGCTCTTAAACTTTACAGTTGATGCAGCAGATTTAAATATTACTGAACCATTTCATTTAGATCTGACTCTGTCCCGTAATAAAAGATAAGAGGAAATCACTTTAGTTTTTGGCCAAATTCAAGTGAAAGAATTGAATTATTAATACACTAATCAATTTGATCTTTTTCAAAGTATCTCTTTCCTTATTTATTTTTATAGCTATTTTTTACATTTTGAAAGGCAGTTTGATAAATTGAACAAAATCCAATCCCTCAAGTAACCCGAACCTACTGCACCTTAAAACATTTACAACATGACACATCAAAACAAAGTTATGTAAGAAAAATGACAAATGGGTGATTTAATAACTGCGGTGCCAACACCAGCTTAGTCCACCTCTTTTATACAGTCTATGATGCAGATACTAAGTAACTGTAAAATAATAATGGCAACAGACTTTCTGATGGACGACTTGCAATTGATTTAATGTAGTTAGTAGTCAAGTGAAAATTGACAAGTAAGATGTGATTGCAAACAAAATTTTTTGTTTTTTCTAGTGCTTCCAATTACTTTAAGTGACAGCCATACATACTTCTACACCCTTCACCCAAACCTGCACGATCCAGCTGTGCAACGTGTGAACACTCCTGATCTGCTTGTCACAAACTGAACAAAGACTAATGGGAGCGACCCTGCTTTGAAACAACAGCCTCATAGTTATTCAGGATTAACTCTGTAATAACAAAAGCTGCTGTTTCCAAGGGCTTCCGTACTGATTTCATTCCCCAATAGTATCCTTATAAATAAGCAATGTATATGATAGGCCCCAATATTTCCCACCTCTCCTCACTCCAAATGTGGAAAAAGGTTTAATCCCTGATTAGTTTTCAGCATTTTGTTTTTCTATTTGTAGTAAAATGTGTGAATTAAATTCCCCCGTCTACAATTGTGTTTGCTATCCAAATATATCAACTATAGCAAATGTGATTTGTGAATTAAACCAGATACATAGATGACATCAAAGTGCTTCAAGCTTAATCAAATATTTACAAACCACGCAGGGCTTTCCAAATAAGCCTTTTCTTTGCAAATGGTAAATTTTCCACAATATTGGAACCAAGGAGGTTCAATGTCAAGTATACATATGAACAGTATATGTATTCATAGTCCATCCTCTTCGGACCGTTCAGTCTCTCCTGGCTTCTGCAAATAATCTTCTCCACGGGAAGAGAAAACAGATAAAAGAAAACACTCGAACCTGTTTGTCATCTAAAGTGTGTGTATGTGTGTGTGTGTGTGTGTGTGTGTGTGTGTGTGTGTGTGTGCGTGTGAGTGTGTGCGTGTGCGTGTGCGCGTGTGTGTGTGCGTGTGTGTGTGTGTGTAGCTTCCAGCTGCAGCATTCAGTTCAGTTTCAGTTCAGTTTGACTGAGGGAGGTTTTTGTACGACGTGTTTTCACTGTGTGAACACATCCTGACTGTTGATATAATGAAAACTCTGACAGTAATA